>JAWQEG010007568.1:0-38563 GCA_033782935.1 Petrolisthes cinctipes
TACCAAAAGACAGTAAATAAATGCACAATAAGATCTCCATTGGAATTAGTTCATTGGTGAATTGGACTGTTCGAAGATTCAACCAAAGCTGTATACTTATTAGTGCTCGTAACAGTACAGTCGGCGGCAAATTTCGTGTCGCCTCACTCAACGGGTCTTGAAGGATAACATATAGGATACGGTAATAATCAAACAAACACATTCAACATACAGAATTACAGCATCCAGGGGGAAAACTATATAATATACTTCTCTGGTTTTAAGTTTACGATCCTTTGAAGCTTATATATAATTCCATACAATACTTCATGACTTTACAGATGTGCATGCATGCGACACGACTTTTTTGTACAGACTCGACTTTTTTGTACGGACAGTCTAATCTAAAGCACTGTCGCTTCTCTGGTGTGATGGTGAACACAGGAAACCACGCCGTCGTGAATGAGAAGTAACTTTTTCTTTCGCTTGACTGTAAATCATGAAGATATTATCGACCAGAAGAAGAAACAGCCACGCCTCACTCAAGACCACATCACTCTCAAAGTTCATCAGCATCATCTCAAAGTTGATCTGCGCCACAAAAAAGCTTAATAAGGGAATTTGTAATATAGTGGGCATGTTAAAAGTTACAGAGTCCTGTGTGTGTGTGTGTGTGTGAGAGAGAGAGAGAGAGAGAGAGAGAGAGAGAGAGAGAGAGAGAGAGAGAGAGAGAGAGAGAGAGAGAGAGAGAGAGAGAGAGAGAGAGAGAGAGGAGAGGAGAGAGAGAGAGAGAGAGAGAGAGAGAGAGAGAGAGAGAGAGAGAGAGAGAGAGAGAGAGAGAGAGAGAGAGAGAGAGAGAGAGAGAGAGACTAATAATAATAATAATAATAATAATAATAATAATAATAATAATAATAATAATAATAATAATAATAACGCTAATAATAATAATAATGCACAATAATAAAACAATGATATCGAATACCAAAGACCGCATGTCCCACGTCATGCGGAATTATTTTTTTTTGTATCTGGTAATAATTTTAGGTGACGATATTGTAATTATCCCAGAAGCCGGTGACGGATCAGGTTTGTATTATTTTCCGCGTTTTTATAGTGATCCAGTAGAGTATATTGGAGCACCTTGATTCCTCCAAAGTATACCAGGAAACGGGACCAGATGAACAAAAATAATGGTGGGCTGTTGCTTGGAATAGTTTGGAAGGATCAGTTGCTCCAGATTTACCAACACACACAGAAGGTAAATATCTAAATTGGAGGGCTACTGATTCCTCCAATGTATACCAGTGTCAAACTACTTATCATAGGATTACTTTCAGGTGCAGTAATGTTGTTGTTGTTGTTGAATCTAAACAGTATTGTGCTAAATAATAATAATTTTCTCTGATCTTATTCTCCTCTTTCTTGTCCTTAGTCTTCATGCATGTACTCCTTCGCCTCTTCCTAATTTCTCTCTCTTGTTTTTCCCTCCTCCTGCTCAGTCATCTTCTCTTCCTTCACCTTCTCATTCTCTCCTCTCTTTCCCATCTTGTCATCCTCCTCCTCCTCCTCCTCCTCCTCCATTTCCTTTGTTCCCCCACCTTCTCTTCTTTCACCTTCTCTCTTCTCTTCTTCTCCTTCTACCTCTCCTTACCCCTGCTCTCCTCCTACTCTTCTTTTCTCTTTCTCATCGTCCTCCCCCCCTCCTCCTCCTCCTCCACTTCCTCCTCCTCCGTCACAAACCTTCATATCTAGTAGTTTTTCTGTCCTTCTTTCCTCATTCATTCATGCCCTGAACACAACCAGTCCTCACTGCACTCCAACCAGTTTCCTTCCTTCCTTCTTTTTACTTTTCTTGTTTATCTCTTGTTCAACATCCTTCCTGCTACCTTCCTTCCTATCTTTCTTTCCTCTGTCCTACCTTCCTTCTTCTCTCTCCTTCCTTCCACTAAATTCTGTTCTCTCGTTCATTCATCCTACCTCTACCTTCCTTTCCTTTCTTCCTTCTCCCAACATTTGTTCCCCTTGTTCAGTACCGTATATAAACATCCACCCAGCACTGTCATCTAATACAAGCATCTGTCCTTCGAGTAAAATTTTTCTCCTCTTGTCGTTATATGTATATCAAGTCCTTAAGTCAGGGACGAGGGAGTAAACTATTCTGAGGTTTGTATGTACAGTCGCGGTCATTAATAATCATCCACAAATGGGTATCTCAAACAATTTACTGTCTCATGTTTCACGTTCACATATGATGTTATTGTTTTAAGTAGTGCGTATCTGCTTGTATTAAATTAAAAGATGGTACTTAACCTATTTATTGGAAAGTTTATCATCTAAGGAACAGAAGGAAGCAGTCAACATTTTACGTGAGTTACTCCTAAATGGATGATTATTTTTGAGCGTGACTGTACTGTATGTTGTCTTTTCTTCGTGCGGGCGTGTGTGCGTGGTTGTATATTATATTTGAACGTTCGATTACTGTATGTATGTCAGGTTGGTGACACTCACACGTTCATTCATACACAACAACCAGGCCCATTCAGACGCGTGGGCCCACACACACACACACACGCGGACACACAAGCACTCGGGCCAACGACCACGCCCATACCCCAACAAAGGACACACACACACACACACACACACTGATCTCAGATCCCTATATAACTGCAGTGTGCTGGGCCTGTGACGAAGGAGAACTGAAAGGTAATAATTTCTTCATTCTGTGTCACAAAGCACCTTCTGTTACGTGACATAATATAAAGGAAATACTTCCCTACATGTCATCCTCCAGAACCCTGCCTGCTTGCATAGATGATGAAAACTGCATACGATTTCAGTACCGTACCGGGAAAGAAGTATTACATCGTCAACACGGAGAAAACGCACGCAAAATATCTAACCCTGACTGTATTATTTTATGCCAAGACCACGTGGTGTGTGAAGAAGGTCGCACCACACTGAGCCACACCTGGATTGGCAATGATATCTCTCTAAGGAACGTCATGCACAATAAAAAAAAAAAAAACTAACTAACTATCAAGCATGAGAGGTCTGATGGTTCTGTAAATGATCGACACAGCTCACTCATGATGCCCAGGGTATAAACAAGGTATTTTTCAGTATTCATCGTCTGAGGTGTCAAAATGTTTCATGCACACGAGAATTGCACCGATAGTGTTTTTTTTTTTTTTTTTTTTTTTTTTTTTTTTATCGTGTGTATATAAGTAGGTAAGACAATTTCATCACACGCAGGAGACTGGGGAGAATTATTGTTTATCAGACTGGGATGCAATATAAATCAAACAGGGATGAGATTGGGATGAAATGTACAATAATCAAGTCGAGAGGAAATGGTTATGGGATTCGGAGGAAACGTATCGTAAATCAATCAAGTTTGTACAAAAAGTAGATTTACCAGACTATATAGGACGATAACTATAATAGGTCGTGTTGGGACGAAATGTTTATGAGATTCCTATTGTGACGAAATGTTTGCAAGACAGGGAAAGAAAGGAAAAGTAAATCCTGCTGGACGAAATGTTTATCAAATCAGACTAGGACGAAAATTTAATGCTTTATTATATATAGGTCAAACTAAAACGAAGTGTAAATCATAATATGACGAAATGTTTGCTAGACCGGGAGACGAAATGTTTATTATCCTGGTGGAGCGACGATGACGACGACGACGAGAAGGAGAAGGAGGGAGGACTGATAAGTATTTAGGTCTTCCGGTAGGACTGGTTGGCGAGGGAGCCGTGGGGAAGGTTGGAGCGGGGCGGTGTCTTGGAATGTGTGCAGAGAGTCAGCTGGCAAGGGTAGCGTGGGAATCAGAGGTGGTGGTGGTGGAGGTGGTGGAGGTGTGTGTGTTTTTTTTTTTTTTTTTTTTTTTTTTTATGGTGGCAGTGCATGGGGGTGGAAGAGGAGGTGATGGTGGTGGTGGTGTTGGTGGTGGTGTTGGTGGTGATGTTTTAATGATGGTGATGGTGATGGTAGTGATGTTGGTGTTGGTGGTGCTGGTGTTTTGGTTGTGGTGGTGTTGGTGGTGATATGATGATGATGATGGTGGTGGTGGTGGTGTTGGTGGTGCTGGTGTTGGTGGTGGTGGTGTTGGTGGTGATATGATGATGATGATGGTGTTGGTGGTGATATGATGATGGTGGTGGTGGTGGTGTTGATGATGTTGGTGTTGGTGGTGTTGGTTTTGGCGATGGCACATCATTCTCATTCTCCTCAATCACCACCACAACCAACACTCCTATTAATGTTGCTTCTGTTCTTGACCACAACATTAGCAATTATTCTGTCTGGTGCAGGAGTAAAAAACAGTATCAACTCTAGATATTAAACGGGAACATACAAGATGAACCCGAATCAAGGCCAAATAAATACTGTATTGTAGATATGCAGGGAAACCAAAATATACATCCAAGGGGTCAAGCAGTCTGTATGAGATGACTAGACCAGCTGCTGCTATTTAATTAAGTGGATCATACATTTATTTTGGGTGATGTGCAGAGGACAACTGATTCCTCCAGACGACGCCAGATAACACACCATTTTAGTATACAAGTAAGGATCTGTTTTCTTGTACTGTTCAGAGGGGCTAAGTAAAAAATCCCACTTCATCCTAAACCAAATGACCCCCTAAGGAGACTGACTGCTTGTTGGCAAATTGGAAGGCTACCTCTTCTCGCCTACTCATTTTCACTCCTCCTCTCCCCCCGACACACACACACACACTTCTGCCACCCTCCCCAGTCCCCACACACTTCTGCCCCCATCCCCCGACACACACACTTCTGCCCCCCCCCTCACACACACTTCTGCCCCCCTCTCCCTCTCCCCCCCCCCACACACACACTTCTGCCACCCTCCCCACTCCCCACACACTTCTGCCCCCCGACACACACACTTCTGCCCCCCCCCCCTCACACACACTTCTGCCCCCCTCTCCCTCTCCCCCTCCCCCACACACACACTTCTGCCCTCCCCCCCACTCCCCACACACTTCTGCCCCCCCCCCCACCGACACACACACTTCTGCCCCCCCCCCACACACACACTTCTGCCACCCTCCCCCACCGACACACACACTTCTGCACCCCTCTCCCCCCCCCCCCACACACACACACTTCTCCAAACAAATGTCCTGTCTTTGTAACCTTTAGCCTCTCTCTCCTCCCCCTCCTTCCTGTAACCCTGTCTTCTCCTCTCATTTCTCCCCCTTCCCTCACCCCACCTTCTACCTCTCCCCTCTTCATCCCCTTTTCAAACCCTCCCCCTCTCCAATACTTAGAATTCATCCCTCTCATTCCCTTCTCTCCTAGTCCCTCCCCTCCCTCTCTCCCCAACGAAAAGTATTACCCTTCTTTTCCCTTCCCCTCTTCTTCCCTCCTCTTTTTCCCCTCTCCTCTATATACTAAATCCCCCTCCTATCTTCTCCCTTATTTTTCCCTCTAACCCCTTCTCTCTCCCCTCCCTTCCCTCCACTCAACTTCCCCTCAACCAAGAATTAACCCCTCCCTATTTTCACTTTCCCCCTTCCTCTCATCCTTCCTTTTTCTTTCCCTTTTTTATCGAGATATCCCCCCTTCCCTGTCCTCTCCCCTTCCTTCTCTTCTCTACACTCCTCCTACCCCTTCCTCCCCTTCCCTTCTCCTCCTCCATCCCTTCCCTTTAGAAATCCTCTCTTTATTTCCCTCCCTTTCCTCCCTCCTTCTACCCAGAATTCACTCCTCCCTTCTACCTTCCCTTACCTTCATTTATTTATTTCTGTTCAACATTTACTAATCCCTTCCAAACCCTCCTTTCTCCCTGTCCCCTTTATCTGTTATTTGTCTCTCAATCTATTTATCTGTTTTCTCTTTCTGTGTCTTTCTCACTCTCCATGTCTGTATCGCTATATTTTTCTTTTTATCTCTATCTCTTTTCATTTCACTTTAACCCTCTCCCTTCTCCCCCCCCCTCTCTTTCTCTCTTCCCTCCCTACCCCCCTCTCCCTCCATCCCCCCCCCCCCTCTCTCTATGGGCCGTGGACCGCGACACCCCTAAACAAAATGGCGACGAACACAGAGATGCAACCAGGCGTGAGGAAATAAGGGGGGGGGGCTTGTAGGGGGAATTGGGGTTGTAGGGGAGGGGTAGAGGGCTTGTAGGGGGGGGAGGAGGGGTAGAGGGCTTGTAGGGGGGAAGTAGAGGGCTTGTAGGGGGGGGGTAGAGAGGTTGTAGGAGGGGGTAGAGGGGTTGTAGGAGGGGAGGAGGGGTAGAGGGGTTGTAGGAGGAGGGGGGTGAGGGGTTGTGGGGGAGGGGTAGAGGGATTGTAGGGGGGGGAATAGGGGTTGTAGGGGAGGGGTAGAGGGGTTGGAGGAGGAGGGGAGAGGGGTATGGAGGTTAGAGAGTAGGGGAGCAGAGAGAGGGAGAGGGAAAGAGGAGGAAGGGGAAAGAGCATGTGGGTTTTTAGAAGGTGGGAGAGATGGGTTGGGAGAGAGGGGGGAGGAAGAGGATAAGACTAAGGGTGTTATAGAGAATGGGGAGAGAAGAGAGAAGGTAGATAGGGAAAGGGGAGGAGGAAGGGGAAACAAGTAGGTTAAGAGGGAGAAAGATACGGAAAGAAGGGGAGAGAGAGAGAGGAGGAGAGAGGAATAAGGGAAGGGAGATTAGTAGTGAAGAGTGTGCGTTGTGGAAGGGGAGGCGGCTTAGTAGAGGAGGGGAGGGGTGGAATAAAGGAAGGGGGGTGGGGTGGAGGACTGGAAGGACAGAGGGGGTGGGGGGGGGGGTAGAGTGATGAGACTGGAGGAGGATAAAGGCACGGAAACTGTCAGAGAGTGTGGAGGAGAAGGGGAGGAACGGTCAGTGAGTGTGGGAGGGAGAGGAGGAGGATCGAGGGAGAGAGGGGGAGGGAGTGGGGTAGTTGAAAAGGAGAGAGAAGTAAAGAATATTGAGCAAAATGGGAGAGGGAGAGAGGGAGAGAGGAGACTGGGATAGGGAGGAATGGAGGGGAATGAGAGGTAGAAAGGAAAAGAGGGGAGACAAGACGTGATTGATATTAGGCACCACAACAACGAAGTCACATAATTATATACACCAGAAGAAGATGATAGAGAAGTGAGACAACAAGAGCACCAAGGAAAATAGAAAGAGAAGAGGAGGGGCAGTTGAAGAATATTAAAAGGGGAGATTCTATTGGTTGTGAATTGAAGGGCTATGACCCCACTCCTCCATGCAAACTATGCCACGAAACTCATCCACTAATATAGTAACCATAACATTGAGGTCTTTCTGATTTCCTGGAATACTTTGGAGGAATAATTAGCCCTCAGATTCACCAACAAGAGAATCTCCTCGTAAGGGGGTGCGGGAATAGGGGACAGGCTTTCTACCCCCCCAAAGCCTGTCCCCGTACTCCCGCACCCCCCAAACCCCCCCAAGCCTGTCCCGTACTCCCGCACCCCCCTTAATTAAGCGAGTTCATTGCTTGCATGCTTGCTATCAGACCTCACCTTTTTCAATACACAGAAGAAAGAATAAAAAAAACCACAGTCACACCTGCATGCATGTGGTTGGACGGACATCATGACGTTAATGAGTGCCTGCCCCCCCTTTCCCCTTCGACCCCACGTGTGTATCTGGGTTGTCAGGTGTTCCCCATGACAGTAACACCAACTTGACAACTCATAATCAAAAAGAAAATCATGCACTTATATTCTCAGCTATATAATTAGTGTATGATTAATGATATTCTTAAAATTGTATATCTATTCCTTGACGTGTGTTCAGCTTCGTATTGATTTTTGTATGGATGTGTAAAAATGTAGTCTTGTTTTTATTTTGAGAATGTGTGGATGTGTGTGTAAAATATGTATTTTTTTTTTTTTTTTTGTGGATGTGTGTATGAATTTATTTATTGGTGTATATACGTGGGCGTGCATGCATGTGTGTATGTTTGTATTTGTGTGTGTGTGTGTGTGTGTGGCGGGGTTTGTACAGAAAAGGTTATTACGTAGCGTTCTCCACCGAGCCATCACTCTCTCTCTCTCTCTCTCTCTCTCTCTCTCTCTCTCTCTCTCTCTCACAAATACCCTCCTTCTCTCTCTCTCTCTCTCTCTCTCTCTCTCTCTCTCTCTCTCTCTCTCTCTCTCTCTCTCATACACACACAAATACCCTCTCTCTCTCATCCTTGTCCCTTATTCTGACCTCTCACCACACACACACACATCACGTCACACTTCACGGGCAGTCCTCGCACGTGCCGCCCCCCCTCCCACCCCACACCCCCACCACCATGTAAGGGGGGAACTGGTGGGAGGAGGAGGGGGGGCCGGCTGATGCTAGGTTGGAGGAGGGAGGGAGGAGGAAGGATGAGCCAAAAGAGAGAGAGAGAGAGAGAGAGAGAGAGAGAAGGGGGAAGGGGAGGTAGGAGGAGGGAATTATGGAGGGGGGTGATGGGCAAGAGGGAGGGACCTAACCATGGACCTAACGAGGAGGAGGGGGGGGGGAGGTGAAGGGTGTGGGTGGGTGAGGTGTGGAAGCAGTATAAGTTAACTCACTGCTTGCCATCCGACCTGCCTCTCTCTTTCTCTCTCTCTCTTACTACAACTATTATCACTACTTTTATTACGACTACTACTACTACTCATTCTCATACTCCTACAACAATTACTACCCTACTACTACTACTACTGCTACTACTACTACTACTACTACTTCTTCTACTACTACTACTGTTCCCCCACCTTCTCTCTTGATCAACCCTAGCCATGTCAACACCATAGAGCACTATACCCTTCCTTTTTTCACTATAATCCCACACTATAACCTCTTCACTATATCCCATTTGGTTCACTGAGAGTCTTGTTCATGTGACTGGGAACGAAACACTGAGGGAAAGAGAATAATAATTATGGTTTGGTGATGAATGGGAAGGTCTCTGATTCCTCCAAAATTATGCCACGAAACAAATCCCTTATTAATACCATTGAGGGGGTCTGTTTTCTGGTACAGTTAGGAGGAATCAGCAGCCTTCCAATTCAACCTGATAAAAGATTCTCCCCTTTAATTAATGGAGGACTTGACGTAGGATATAATTATAAACATTGGTGAGATCACTTGCGAGGTTCATATTTTTTTAAAGGGACCCAGTGATGTAACCTAGTCACAAAATTGGAGGTTAGTGAGTCCTTCAAATAATGCGACGAAACACTACCTACATTGAATGAACTTGTTTCGTGGCTTAGTCAGGAGGAATCAGAAGCCACCAAGTCTCATACACAATCACAGGGTCTTAAACCTGATACCTCAATTTTGTTGCTGTCAGTTTTTGTATTTTACATTGTTAAGGGGTAAGTAGAGTATTGGTAAATCTGGAGCACAACATGGTTCCTCCAAACTATTTCAGGCAACAGGCCACCCTTAGTTTTGAACATCTGGTCCTTTTTCCTGGCATGCTTTGGAGGAATCAAGGCGCTCTAATGTGTACCAACAGTGTTATTACCCCCTCAAGGAAAATCCCCATAAGGAGTAAGAGTAGAGTAGAGTGGAGTTGAAGCCAGAGTCAGGGTGTTGTTTGGGACAATGGGGGTCCCCCCTACACGCTCCGCCTACCAACCCTTACACGACAAATGGCTGCGGTAGTCACTCAGTCGGCCACAGTGAGAAATTGTGTCAAAATGACTGACTGTTTGGGTCGACTTTCACTCCACAACATAATGTTTTAAATGGCGACTTGTTCTTCATCACAGTATAATATTTTCATCTACATTACATTATATCTTATATTTTAGGGAAGTGATAGTTATAATGTTGGTAAATGTGGAGCAATTGCCTCCTCCAAACTTTTCCAAGAAACAAAACTATACCCGAAAATTTCGTTAATTTGATCTATTTCTTCGTGTAGTTACTTTACAGGAATCAGTAGCCCTCCAATTCTCCACTCAAGAGTTTCTCCCCTAAAAGAGGAGATAAATGTATGTGATTAATTAACAAGAGTATAAGGAACCAACAGAGAGAAGAATATCACTAACAACACACACCAGTACATTTATCCAAGGCATAAGGGGATAGTAAGTGTTGGTAAATCTGGAGCAAAAGATTCCGCCAAACTACTCCAAGTAACAGGATACCATGATTTTTGTTCATCTGATCCTGCTTCCTGACATACATTGGAGGACTTAAGGCACTCCCAATGTATGTACACGTATCAAAAGTATAATACCCCGTTAATTGGAAGTTGCTAAAGGTTCTGCCTGCAAATATATATGACAGTTTATTTGGGCTGTAGATAAGGAACAACATTAATAATATTATATATACTGTTAATATACAAAGTCTTATAAAGTTATCACTCTTATTGTATGCAGACACTACATGTTTTCTTTTCTTCACTCGTATTTTTCTTCTCTCTTCTATTCTCTATCCCATATTTTCCTTATTCTTTGTTCTCTCCACGCCTATTCTTCTCTCTCTCTTTTCTATCACTTCAAGTTATTTGATTAGTTGGCTAGTGATTAGAACATTACGACTATCGGTTTCAGAATGGTCATACATACTCCATTATAACTGAATTAAGAGTGATGTGTACAGTGGCTTACACAACCACGTACTGCATAATTATATATACATCATTCTCAATTCACTTACATTGCATCACAGTAGGTTTGATACGGTACACTAAACACCCAATTATTCTCGGCTTTTCCTTTGCAATATTTGGATGGAAGGGACATATCTATATAGGGAAAATTAAACCACAGATATACCACAAAAGAAAAATGTCCTAGAATAACCCAAAATGTTAGGACAGTAATTATGCAGAATTAACAATCGTATTACATTTTAGCAGTAACTGAAAAATGACCTAACATGAAGCTGATATTAATAATAAGTCGTTCCCTCTCATGAGATGATTCAGCTTCCCTGGACGTGTCTAACTAACCACAGCTGCGATGCCAAAACAATATCAGATTGAGGTGCCCGGCCTCACAACACCTGTGCTGGGAGCCACTTGCGTCAGAAACACACCAGTGGAAACCAGTAATACGAGGGATGGATTAATTGATATGATTTGGACGATATATATATATAAGAAAATAAATATCAGATAATATAAATATATATAGAAATGGATTACGTGTCTCAGTGTTTCCCCCACCTCCTTTTCCCCGGTTCCTTCCTTCCCTTCTCCTTCCTCCTATTTATTTCCACAATTTCATTCACGCGATCGAGGGAAATATAATATTATTTACTTTGGCGTGCATTTGTCCCCAGAGAGAGAGAGAGAGAGAGAGAGAGAGAGAGAGAGAGAGAGAGAGAGAGAGAGAGAGGAGAGAGAGAGAGAGAGAGAGATTATACAAAGGAAGGTAGGTGACAAGACAAGAAAAAAAAAAAAAAAACGCATGATGAATTGAGTCACTTTCTCTGTGATTGAGTACAGTAGTAGTTGGGGGCTTCTGATTCCTCCTCACTATGCCACGAAACCCACTCCTTCCATATAGGTAGTGTTTCGTGGTAATATTTGAAGGACTCACTAACCTCCACTTTTCTAACTACATCACGTGGGGCCTTAACAAGTTATATATTACACTATTATTATGTAAGGAAGTGTATCTGGTAGTGCTACATCAATATACACGACGTAACACTTGTGCCAATTCTACTTTCACACACACACACACACACACACCACCCATACATCTGAGTCTCTAAGGCATATAATTAGGGATATGGTTTCTCTTTCTATGTGTGTGTGTGTGGTGTGTGTGTTATTGTTTGTATAATACTAGTAGGCTAATAATAATAATGGTAATAATAATAATGGTGGTAATAATAATAACAGAAATAATACTAATAATACTAATAATAATAATAATAATAATAAAAACAATAATTATAATTTCAATAATAATAATAATTCAGTACTAACATCAAGCAATTAGAAACAACAATGAATAAAAAAACAAAAATTCGTGAGTTAAACAGCAAGACTTCTAACACCAGGTTGCATAACAAACAGCTGCCTTCCTTCCTTCCTTCCTTCCATCCTTCCTTCCTTCCTTCCTGCCTTCCTTCCTTCCCTCCTTCCTTCCTTCCTTCCTGCCTTCCTTCCTTCCTTCCTTCCCTCCTTCCTTCCTTCCTTCCTTCCTTCCTTCCTTCCTTCCCTCCTTCCTTCCTTCCTTCCTTCCTTCCTTCCTTCCTTCCTTCCATCCATCCATCCTTCCTTCCTTCCTTCCTTCCTGCCTTCCTTCCTTCCTTCCTTCCTTCCTTCCTTCCTTCCTTCCTTCCTTTACGGCCAGAGTTTACACACAGTAGTTTCCTAGAGACGGGACCACTGACATCAAAACAAATCTTACTATCCATCTCAACACGTGCCTGGATATGGACAAGCTGCTAGTTAATTACCCTGGCCACCCACCCCTATCCCTATCCCTAGCCCTACTTACTTATCTTATTACCTACTTACCCCATTCCCTACTTACCTATTCTTTCCCTTACCTACCTACCTATCTACTTGCTCACCCAAGCCCTACCTACCTTCCTATACCTACCTACTTACCTACCTCATTCGCTACCTACCTACCTACCTACCTACCCTTCACTGTGTCCGCCACCATGACCGTCACGCACACTGTCACTGGCCAATCAGCGTTAGTCTCCTGTACCTCACGTCACGCCATGCAGCCTCCACCTCCACCCCCCTCCACCTCCTTCTCCCCCCAGCTCACGTCAGCCAGCCTCCTCCTCCTCCACCTCCTCCTACACCCCCCTCCACCTCCTCCTCCACCTCCTCCCAGCTCACGTCACCAGCCTCCTCCTCCTCCTCCTCCACCTCCTTCTCCCCTCACCTCACTCACAACCCTCCATCCCCCTCCACCTCCTTCTCCCCCCATCTCACTTCACCAGCCTCCTCCTCCTCACCCCCCCTCCACCTCCTCCTCCCCCCAACTCACGTCAGGCAGCCTCCTCCTACCTCCTCCCCCCCCCCCATGTCACACCCACGCTTTCTGCCTTCCTCTCCTTTCTCACTCTCTCTTTCCCCCCTTCACACATTTCTGTTTTTTGTATCTCTCTCTCTCTCTCTCTCTCTCTCTCTCTCTCTCTCTCTCTCTCTCTCTCTCTCTCTCTCTCTAACACAGATATATTCCTGCTGACTTATACAACAGACCAGGAGGGATTCTGAGTACTGCTGCTAAAACAAGTGGTTTGGTGTATGACATAACAGGTGAAGTGAAGGCTAACTATTAATTCCTCCAGAGCTCCAACATGAATCCTGAGGGAGCTTCTATAATGGATCTATAGGTTTTTTGGGGAGGAATCAGGCGCCCCTATAAATCGCCCACATCACATCATAGGAAATAATAACTAAGGAGAATGCGATAAAGAGGTGAGATAGCAAGCACGAATTAAGGAAATAGATTGAGAGGAGAGACAACAAGCACGAACGATAATAGAAAGAAAGGAGGGTCAGTTGAAGAAGACATATATACAGGGAAGGTAAGGAGGACCATCATGCATACACAACCAACTGGGTCACTGTACAATAATACTCGTAAATCCTCGTCATGCATTAGAGCCAAGAGCCGTTATTCATTCATTCACTCCCAATCTATTCACAGTCATTCAAGGTTACGTCATGTCTTTTACTCAATGCATAACAGAACTACAGCCGTCCAACCTGTACTCGTAAACCCTCGTCATGCATAGAGTAATTCGTCTGTTATTTACTGCCAATCTATACACAGTCATTCAAAGCTACGTCATGTCTTTTCAATGCACGGCAGAACGACAGCCGTTCAACTTCTACTCGTTTATCCTCGTCAGACATTGAGTAACTCGTCATTCATTGTCAATTTACACAGTCATTCAGGGTTAGTTCATGTTTCCTTCATGCACGAAAGGGGTACCATACGGCCGTACAACATATGTGCACGACCAACTGGGTTAAGCACTCATAGTAGTGTAGGTAAAATCTCTCCATGCATGAAATTTTAAGTATAGGCTATAATAAATTGTGACCCGTGATTCCCTTACTCGTATCCCTTGTTTCTCCATCAGTAAAATAATAATAATAATATATCTAGGCTTATGAATATAGATACACCCTACGTAGACCTGATTCACGTCCCATTGTCCCTTGTATTAGTGTTGGTGGAATGGTGGTTTAATACTGCACAAGTGTTCCTTCCTACTACAGTGTGAGTCAAGAGTTGTCGTGTCGTGGTTTGGCCCGAAGAGTAAATATAGCTCGTGAAACATTATGAAAGACCTACACACACACACACACATACATACACATACACACACACACATACATACCCATACACATATACACATACACACACACACACACACACACACACACACACACACACACACACACACACACACAAACAAACACACACACTAATAAACAAACACACACACATGGCAGAATATACCACAAGTTTAGCTTTTTTTCTTTACCACAATAGTTTCAGAGCACGACATTTGACCCTGACTGGACATACACACATTCATTAGCCTTCCTTTTTTTTTTTTTTACCAAACTTTGAGTGATGCCAATGAACCTGATGATGGTGGTATATTAAAAAACATCAAACAATTTCGAAGGTGTAATATGTATAAATAAAATACAAGCATCATATAATTTTGAAGGACTAATATATATAAGAATAAATATATAAAAAAAAAATAATCCAAAAAGTGTATAATTTTAATATAGTGTTTAATTTCTTTTGTTGGTTCGCCTTAATTAATAAACTATATATATAAAACTTTTACTTCAAGAGGTGCCTCGCAATTTAAATTATAATAATATCTTGAAGTGTGTTTGCATCGCTAAGATAAATGAATACAGAACTAAATAAATAAATAAATATCTAAATAAATAAATAAAAATCTCCACTTCACGTTTTTTTCCTTCACCCTCATTATATTTATTCTTACCTATTTATGTATGGATGTCTTTCATTATCTACTATTAAGGGGGTAGTGGTATCCATTTGGTACATTGGAGTGCCTTCATTCCTCTAAAGTATGCCAGGAAACAGGACCAGATGGGCATATAATTATAATAGTGTCCTGTTGCTTGGAGTAGTTTGGAGGATTCAGCTGCTCTAGATATACCAACACTATAATTATAATATACTATCTCCAAAATTATTATCTTTATTCGCTTACACCCACCCAATCACCTACACTTTTTAAAGAGTGAGTCTAACTGTATGTATCATACTCGCTAATCGACTATTTCTGGCTAGGTAACACATTGGAAAAGCACTTTATATATTTCACCAGGTTTATCTTTTTATTTTCTTTGTAATTTTTTTTTTTTTTTTGTACATTCATCTATTTGAACATTTTTTTTTTATTTGCACATTTTTTTGCATGTTGTTATCACCCCCATGAAGCCTGCGTGTCCTTTACTATTTTCTGATAACTTTTTAAAGATAAATGGAATTATATTATGAGGAGCACAGGTGTTTATAGTGGCAGTCATATCAGGGGTTGGTTGTAATTAGAGGTTATCATAAATCTGAACACACCAAGCATGTCACTGTCAGTAGTTAAATTTTACCAAGCGGAAAGTTAGTCAGTCGCTTCCCATCTTTCTCTCTCGGTTTAAAATACACGAAAATTTTGCACAGCTTGTTACTTATCTGCGACTTGTAAACACTGAAATATACGCACATTGTATATCTAAATTCATATTACTTAGAAGGGAATTGGTGCATTTTACACAAAATATAAAATCTATCACCTTAGTATGTATGTGTTTCTATACCACTACTTGTACCAAACAGTGCCTTTAAGGATCCCCGTAATGTAGCCACGAAACACTACCTACATGGAAGGTGCTTGATTCGTAGTATTATCAGGAGGAATCAGAAGCCTTCAATTTTCACACACGATTACAGGGTCCTTATTATAAGATGGTGTACAAAAGTTCATTCCCTTAGCAGTAATAATATGACTTCTTTCTGATGCATACATAATTATAGTCGTTCGAAAAACAAGTACAGAACTTGGCTTATATTGTGGTTGGTTGAAGGGAACGAACTTTTGTGCCCCATAGTACAGTACATGGTTAATGGTTTAATAGATTTCGTAATGTTTCAGACTATACCAGATTATGTAAGTGTTGGTATGCCTGGCTGGCCGTGGTTAGTTGCTTCGTTAAGGACCCTGTGATCGTTTATGAGACTCGGTGGCTTCTGATTCCTCCTGACCATGCCACGAAACAAGCTTCTTCCATATAGGTGGTGTTTCGTGGCAATAATTGAAGGATTCATTTATCTTCAATTTTCTGACTATATCACAGGGTCCCTTAAGGGTAGATTCTCTTGTTTCTTGAATCTGAAGGTCTCTGATTCCTCCAAAGTATGCCAGGAAACAGATAACCTCAGTGTTATTACATAGTGGGAGATCTGTTTCGTGGTATAATTTGGAGGAATCAGTAGCCTTCCAATTTACCAACAAGAGAATCTCCCTTTAAGGGGGTCATATACTTTTGGTACATTAGGGGGCTACTGATTCCTCAAAAGTCTAGCAGGAAACAGGACCAAATTAGCAAAAATACTGGTGGCCTGTTGCCTGGAAATGTTTAGAGGATTCAGTTGCTCCAGATGTGCCGACACTATTACACCCCTATAAGTCTAGAGACCAAATGCACAGTGAATCCGTCCGTCCAACTCTGAGATAATATTTATAGCCTCCAATACTCTAATCATGATAATTATACGTACAGACACAATCAAGTAAGTATCCTGCAACAACACTTTCCTTCCATCGTGCAACAAATAAATCAGTATCATATAGCTAAATATAATAATACAACAACACCTTAATTATGTCAACCCAACCCCCTCAATTACTATTATTATTATTATTATTATTATTATTATTATTATTATTATGAGGTACTGCAAAATCATATATAAATGTGTTGTTGTTCTTTATTAATTACCTACGATGGAAGGAATGTGTTGCAGGATACTTGATTGTGGCTGTACAGTACACATTAATCTATAATACTATTTATGGCAAATTTCTACTTCGAGGTTACCAAAGTGTAGCATATCGATAGCCACTCATTTATTTAGCACTCTCATTCGGTCCCTATTTCATATTATTGTTATACACACTCACAGTATCTATAGTTTTTCATATTTCACACACACACACACACACATATTTCCCACTCATTCGGTGTCCCTCATTCACAACACCGATAGTTCTTATTACACACACACACACACCAGTCAGTCTCTCTCTCTCTCTCTCTCTCTCTCTCTCTCTCTCTCTCTCTCTCTCTCTCTCTCTCACACACAATTAATGACAAACGAGTTCACCTTGATCTATGAACTACAAGTATAGATAAAAACCTTCACTAGCAACACGCCAGAATATTTCAATTAGAGAGAGAAAGAGAGAGAGAGAGAGAGAGGGGGGGCATAAGGGTATACACACACACACACACACACACACACACACACACACACACACACACATTTTACACATAACTTTCTGACGATTTTTCTGTCTGATGGATAACACTCTGATGGACTGACGTATACTGATAGAAATAATTAGCTCAGTTAACCTATGAAGAACACACGACTCCACTCATACAAAATATTCCTAGACTTACACCACCAGATTATGATACAGTTTAATAATAATAATAATAATAATAATAATAATAATAATAAAAATAATAATAATAATAAAGTAAATTAACGTTGCTCGAGCTTTTTAATACCTTCCAGTTACATATTTACCATCAAGTTATAATATACATTGCATAGGTGGATATTAATGGTAGATAGAGAAGTCGTGTAATTATTAATAACAGTAAATGCATGAAGGGAAAGCAAGAGCATTCATTAATTAAGGGACCCTGTGATGTAGTCTGAAAAAATGGAGGTAAACGAGTCTTTCAAATAATACCACCAAACATCACCGATATAGAAGAAGCTGACACAAGCCCTTGAACACAATGAGTCCTTTCATGGCAGGCGAGGCCACATTACTCACGCCGCCCACTGTACATAAACATATACACATATATACACATACAAACACATACACATGCATATACGCACAAATACACAGATACAGACACACATAGACATACATACACCTCAAAAACTGCAGTGAAAGTAATAATGTAGCAGAAAAAAGTTACATAGTAAATAATAAAGATTATGAGATAATGGTCAGTCCAAAGCCGAGGGAATGATATTGCCCCTGACTTTGGGATAACCTAACATACAAGTTAAATATGAACATTATAAATTGACATTGCTAAGAGCTTGACATTTTACCTTTTATATTGAAGTTTACCCTGAGTATCATTGTTCTCTCACAGCCTCGTCTCTGTATAGGAAAGCAAAATATCTTTAGCGCAGACTATATCAAAAGTGACAATATATTTTAATGT
This sequence comes from Petrolisthes cinctipes, assembly GCA_033782935.1. Classification (NCBI taxonomy): domain Eukaryota; kingdom Metazoa; phylum Arthropoda; class Malacostraca; order Decapoda; family Porcellanidae; genus Petrolisthes; species Petrolisthes cinctipes. The sequence continues at coordinate 18,422 of JAWQEG010007568.1, forward strand.
AAAACTTATTTTAATTTATAAACCCTAATTATATCATAACCGAACGTGATAATCCAGCAATAGCACATATATAATTGAACACCGATTAATTTCTCAGCACTTGTACACTAAAATGCTATAATATTCGTACAGTTGCCCACACATGAAGCTGGTATGGCTCGTTATTTGTGAGGTGGCTACAAAAGAAAGGAAAGTGAAAAAAGATGTAGTTTGTTGACAGGCAGACAGTTAAATATTACTACTGTCTGCTTGTCAACAAACTATAACTTTTGCTTACTTTCCTTCCTGTTGTAGCTATCTCACAAGGAGCGAGGCGTACCAGATTCATGTGTGGGCAACTGTACATATCATTCTCCTAAATTAACAAGTAGGAAAACACTGAGAATACCATCACCTAAAAAAGAAATAGAGAGAAAGAAAAAAACAAAAAAACACACACACACATTTATTGGGAAACTGTATCTGACTGGTGGCATTATTACTGAAAACTCAAGGGGCAACATAAATTAATACACCTTCCTTGAATTACTGAACATTTTAGTCGTATATTTACTAATAGTGACGAACCAACACTTGCTTTTTAAGAACATTATAGTCGTATATTTACAAAGAGTGTATGGGAATTGGGGACTTCTGATTCCTCCTGAGTACACCCCATACGAAACAAACTCCTTCCAAATAAGTGGCAGTAAATTGAAGGACTCATTTACCTCTAATTTTCCAACGACTACATCACAAGGTACCTAAAGGGAATAAATAGTATGCTTTTAATAGACTGTAGTGCCTCGATTCCTCCAAAGTATGCCAGGAAACAGACCCAGATGAAGAAAAATAATAGTATCCTTCCTGTTGCCTATACTAATTTGGAGGAATCATTTGTTCCAGATTTACCACCCAAAACAATGTGCTATATACCCCCGTAATTAAGCTAACTGAATATTTACAAAGAGTGACGACACAAGTTGATCTTTTCACCCGTACGAAAATCACTTAAATTTTCAAACAGTTTTACTTAGGTAACTAAATTAAATAGTCTAGTATTAGATGATCGACTGACTTAGCTAACTTCACAACAAAGGCGAGTGATTACCATTCCCTGACCTGATACAAGTACATCTTAATTCCTTCATCCCCATATAGGCCAGGCATTCTATCAGAGGATATAAAGGAAACTCGAAAATGGCAATGAACACACACACACACACACACACACACACACACACACACACACACACACACACACACACACACATTTCAAAGATGTTTTATGGCGTTCAATGTGTCCTAGAAAAAGTGTTCACAAGGTCAGTCAGTCAGTCAGTCAGTCAGTCAGTCAGTCAGTCAGTTAGTCAGTCAGTCAATCAGTCAGTCAGGCAGCGGATGGAAAAGTATCAGGATTTATTAAGGGAATACTGTAGTGTTGGTAAGTCGGGAGTAACTGAATCCTCCAAACTATTCCACACAACAGACCACCATTACTTTTGGTTATCTGGTCCTGTTTCCTGGCATACTTTGGAGGAATCAAGGCGCTCTAATGTACCAAAATTATACAAAATAAAGATAAGCTTAAAAAATATATAAATGTAACAATGAGCTTGGCGAAGACCGGTACCACTAGAATAATGATCAAGAATCAAGGGATGGAGTTATGAATAATATTAATACATCAACACCACATCTGTAAAAGAATAACCTTCATATTTTATTCTATTTAAAATCCGAAGGTGCAACGTGTGACTCTTAACAAAATGAATATATCTTGTGCTGTTGAAGGAGGGCAATAACAATAACAATAACAATAACATTAATAATAATAATAATAATAATAATAATAATAATAATAATAATAATAATAATAATAATAATAATAATAATAATAATAATAATAATAATAAAATTAAAATGATAATAATAATAATAATAATAATAATAATAATAATAATAATAATAATAAAATTAAAATGATAATAATAATAATAATAATAATAATAAAATTAAAATGATAATAATAATAATAATAATAATAATAATAACATTCCATTTTGTTTCAATGGATGATGCAACAGCTATATGTGCAAAGTTTCCCACTCATGACTGTTCCTAGAATAATGAACAACATATAATCATAAACAATCCTTAATAAAAACAAACAATTTCAATACACGACCCTCATGTAAAAAGGAAGGAAGGTCGTATAAGATAAAAGGAATACAGAGGTCAGTATGTCATTAAATTATATTCAGTTTATTCTAGTTTTCTCTGCATGTGTTATATTTGGTTAGAGTATTAAAGGCATAGTGCAATGTTGGTAAATTTGGAGCAACTGATTCTACCAAACTATTCCAAGCAACATTACATGCACCATCTTTCTTGTCAATATAATCTGGTCCTGTTTCCTGGCATATTTTAGAGGAATCAAGACGCTCTACTGTACCAAACGTATACAATATATCCCCTTAATAATTATACCTTTATTAATCTTCCCCACAACATGATCACCTTCCAACTCTCTATAGTCTGTTGCATTACCATACCTTACCTATGTCGTGAGGTACTTACTTAAAGCATTACAAAAGCATGGGGTTCAAGGGTGATGTTATGCTCATGCTCTCTCTCTCTCTCTCTCTCTCTCTCTCTCTCTCTCTCTCTCTCTCTCTCTCTGGAAATTCCAAAGATGTGAACAAGGTCCAGGAAGGAAGGTACTAATTGTATGTTTACGTGCTTCCAAGAGAATCCTTCCTCCCCGTGGCTAATGGAGACCTTCTTGCCTGCCATAATCACACACACCACGGGGACACAACACAACACCACAGTGACACAACACCACAGTGACACAACACAACAGCACAGCTACACAACACAACAGCTTAGTGACACAACGCATCACAGCGACACAACACAACACCACAGTGACACAACACAACAGCACAGCGACATAACACAACAGCACAGAGACACAACACAACAACACAGCGACACAACACAACAGCACAGCTACACAACACAACAGCACAGCTACACAACACAACAGCACAGCTACACAACACAACAGCACAGCTACACAACACAACAGCACAGCTACACAACACAACAGCACAGAGACACAACACAACAGCACAGAGACACAACACAACAGCACAGAGACACAACACAACAGCACAGAGACACAACACAACAGCACAGCGACATAACACAACAGCACAGCTACACAACACAACAGCACAGCGACACAACACAACAAGGGTATATACAATCATGTCCTTTCTCAAATATGTTAGTCTGTCACCACGCATCTGTGGTCAGTATAAAAGTTAATAGTTGATTCCATATGATTGGCCTTGCAGTTTTCATTTGCTCTTCATCAACCCTGCGCTGACCAGAATATTGAATATAGTACATACGAAAATTTTTGCTGTCTCATCTGAATCAGTAATCAATATGGTCTCATGAATATTCCACCCATTGTTTGGTGTGTTGAAGGAAAGAGCGAGGTTTTGTTCTCGGTGTTGCCTGTCTCTCTGTGTCACTGTGTCCGTGTTTTGTCAGTGTAATAGTAGGGTAATTTCTTCATATATATTTATACGCACGGGAATGTGTGATTATTACCGAGGGTCACATCTTCACATAATTTCCCTGGCAAGCTCAAAACGTGACTGGCTCCGGTTGATAATATGATGCGGTAATGTGTACCTCAACAACGTGTAAATAAACAAGAGGATAAGAATGTTGATGCAGCCTGGGAAACCCTAAGGAATTGTGCTTCATTCTAAACGATATACACACAACCATGGCCATGCACACAACAACAACAACAACCTAACATCTTTATATTATACTCACGTCTTTATCTGGATTGATTTATTTATTGCAACCCGTCTAATAAATTTATCAACGATTTCTTTACTGAATATTCTTTTAACGTAAGTAAACATGTCTACTGTTATATTGCTGCCTTATTCTCTAGTCAAGAAGTAAGACTTATGGTGTGTGTGTGCGTAGTGTATTGAGTGTGTGTGTGTTTGTGTGTGTGTGTGTGTGTGTGTGTGTGTGTGTGTGTGTGTGTGTGTACTATTTCATGCATTAGGAGTGTTTTTTCTTTTATACAAATATGAATATTTCTGTATGTATTCAATGAGTAAAAGCGTTAACAATAAAACGCATACCATAATATATTACGTAGTTTCATTTCAATAAACTTTCGATTCATCTGATAAATAATGAACATGTTAGGAACATTAATACATGCTGTATGTTAATAAAGAGTTCTTATAGTTGGTTGTTATGATCCTTGAAACAACACTCGAGAGGCAGATAAGAATGTGGTAGTAAACAGGATCCTAAAAATATCTCTTATTATATTGGTTACAAGGTCATGTAAGATAAGGAATAAAATCTGAAGGGGGCAGGAAATGATGTGTGTTCACTCACTCCCTGACTGACTGACTGACTGACTGACTGACCACTGGCGGATATGAGGATGAACGTCAGCTATAAGGTGGCATCGGAAACACGTGTGACTCATTACAGGTATCCACTATACACTATATATATACGGGACTAACACGGGCACCTTATACAACTTAGAATAACTTTTAAATAGTCGTTGATATTTGTACACGATTATCATATTCAGATTTATCACCATTTCGCACTGATAATAACAAAATCAAGAGGGAATGGTTAATAAGTTAAATAACACTATAAACACCGGTATGAAAAAAAAAAAAATGCTTCAGAGAGATTTCTACACAATGATATCCAAATGTTAAACAAGTTTGGGTTTATTATATAACTCATGTGAAGCAGGGTAGCATTTTTTGTTGTATCTACATTCTTTATTCCAGGCGAAAATTCATCGATTACCCTATAAATATGTGAGCTTTGGTATATATTACACTTACATTCCAATGTTTATGAGTAGTCGATAAGTATGTATGTACCTAGTTGTGTGTATTATGGGTTTGATTTGTATGGGATTACATTACATTAACAAAAAGGAGACATAAAGTTAAGTGAGAGAGCTGGTACTGTACATCTAAACAACAAAAGGAAAAAAAAATGAGTATAGCAAACGCGGTATACGAGAAATGTGCTTACGTGTGTATACTTTGGTACCTGGAAGTGTAATAGTCACTCATAGACCTTACTCCACCAGACGAGACACTTTTGTAAGTCGAGGCATTATACATCGGTTTGGTAACAGCTCACTTGACGTCAGAGAAACCACATGGATACAGGCACTTGACTGGCACTCTGAACTGGCACTATGAACTGGCACTCTCAACTGGTACTTTGAACTAGCACTCTGATCTGGTACTCTGAACTGGCATTATGAATTGGCACTCTGAACTGGCACTCTGAACTGATACCTTAAATTGGCACTCTGAACTGGCACTCTGAACTGGTACTCTGAACTGGCACTCTGAACTGGTACTCTGAACTGGCACTCTGAAATGGCACTCATCCTCCATTTGGGCCGGGGAACAAGTTGGAGCCTTTAAGGGGATATTATCTTGTTGGCGATTTTGAAGGTCTGTGATTCCTCCAATCTATGCCACGAAACAGAAGACCTTTCTGTTACTCTAATGAGGGATCTGTTTCCCCACATAATTTGGAGGAATCAGAGTCCTTCCAATTAATTAATGAATCTCCCCTTAAAATCAATATACCCGTTTATGGTTAATGAAACGATGGTAAATATTACACCCAAAATAATGTAAATAATCAAACCGACCTCAGGTATTGACAGACGAGACTTTTGCTTCTGATTGAACACACAGTAATAACACATAATGGGTGGTCATCTCAACACATAGAATGGACTCTAGATAATGAACGTTGTGTAAAAGAAGTAAATGATTTATTGCTGGAATAATAAATAAAACTAACACTCAATACCATACAGCATTCTCTGGGACTCACCTGGTTTACTGATTATTAGGGATATGGTGGACCCGCCCTATACAAATTATTGGTTTGCTATTATTTACGGCTGCTGACAAAAATATAACAAATCACCCATGCACCAATATATTGAATCTGGTAATAAGTAGGATATATTTTTATTTATGCAAACGTGTGAATTAATGAATTTCAGCAATGCACCTCTCAACACAACAGATATTGTTTCCTTATTATATATAATTTCTTCAATAAAACGGAGACAACAAATTCATTATATTGTGAATGTGTGGTCACTGTGGATTAGCAACAGAGTTTATATCAGCAATTAGTCAACATACCTGTGTAAAAAAAATTTACACGAGAAGGATTAAAATACTAATACGTGTGTGTGTGTGTGTGTGTGTGTGTGTGTGCGTGTGTGTGTGTGTGTGTGTGTGTGTGTGTGTGTGTGTGTGTGTGTGTGTGTGTGTGTGTGTGTGTGTGTGTGTGTGTGTGTGAGAGAGAGAGAGAGAGAGAGAGAGAGAGAGAGAGAGAGAGAGAGAGAGAGAGAGGAACGAAAACAAATTAAATCCTGGACGACAAAGGTGTGTGAAGGCCAAGGTTGAGTGGTGACAGTCCCGTCTTTACACTGCCTTACCTTCACCCCTCCTGTCTCATAATTGTCTCACTCGGCATCACCCTCCCTCCCTCACTTACCCTGCTCTACCCTGGCTATCTCACCCTGCCAGTCTCATTCTCTCTGCCTCACCGTCCATACCTTCTATCCTCCCTATCTTTGCACAGTGTTTATCAAATTTTTTATCCGTTTTTCAGACACTTTTTCACGTCACTCATTTTGGAGAGAGATTTTGATATCCACACAGCCTTTTCATTTCTTGAATCTACCCAGTTCCTCCCATACCAATTCATCGGTTACAGTAAACTAACTAAGTAACTACTGAATCTCACTCACTCACTCACTAACTCATTCATTCACTCACTCACTCACTTACAATATTCCCCAGATAACCTTTCCTACTAAATAAACAAAACATATGCCTAATGGTTTCCACACACATCTCTCTCCCCTTTTTGTATTTGAACAGGGGAACTTCCAAGCTTGACATCCACCACTTTTCTTTTCCTCTGCATTTCCCCAACACCAGCTGACACATTTACTATATCCAACCAGTTACTCGCTACTTCTTTCCAAATCATCAAAACTACCACCACTTTACCTCCGTATACATTAACGCCTGGTCAGACATTCTATAAATCCCTGGTGCATTTACCCTGACATGTACTGTACACTCGGACCCCACAGTCCCTAGCCCACCTGAGTCGAAGCCCGAGATCTAAAACAGGGAATTTCTGGACGACAGCCCACCCAAACCATCACAAGGCTACACACACATTTCGAACCAATGGAGGCTTTGGGTGGGCTGTCGTCCGAAAACCACCTGCTTCAGATCTCGGGCTTCGACTAAGGTATGCTAGGGACTGTGGTATCTGAGTGTACAGTACATTCTATATATTCTAAAGTAGTGCACATCTCACATGCCCGACTCCCTCTGTTAAACTTTCCTGCCACACTCAACATCTTTTCCTTCCTGCATGACCTATATACGTGCCTTCCTCCCTGCCCCATTTATATATCTTTGTAAGTTGCCTCACCTGCTTGTCTATCTCTCCTTACTTTTCCTTCTTCACTTACCTGCTCCATTTACCTGCCCTATCAATAATTATATCTTAGTAACCTGCCACACCTACTTGTCTACCTCTCTTTATGTATAGCTTCTTCACCTACCTGCCCCATTTACCTGCTTCACTTCCTGTAGGACTCTGGGGTGGTGGGGTACGTGCAAGATATATGAAAGGAGACGGTCAGGATCCTGGAGCGTGTCGGGGGAAGAAGACAGAAGCTGGTAGGTGGTGGCAGGGAGGGAGGGGAAAGTAGATGGGTGGAGACATGCAGGTGGAGGAAAGTAGGTGTAGACAGGCAGGTGGAGGAAAGTATGTGGATGGAGGCAGGAAGGTGGAGGTAGGTAGGTAGGTGGAGGAAAGTAGGTGGATGGAGGCAGGAAGGTGGAAGTAGGCAGGTTGAGGAAAGTAGGTGGATGGAGGCAGGAAGGTGGAGGTAGGCAGGTGGAGGAAAGTAGATGGGTAAAGATAGGAAGGCGGAGAAAGGAAGAGGTAGACAGGTGGAGGTAAGGATGTGGAGGAAACTAGTTGGGTGGAGACAGGAAGGTGGAGGTAAGGAGGTGGAGGTAGGCAGGTGGAGGTAAGGATGTGGAGGAAACTAGTTGGGTGGAGATAGGCAGGTAGAGGAAGGTGGAGGAAAGTAGGTGGATGCAGGCAGGTGGAGGAAAGGAGGTGGATGCAGGCAGGTGGAGGAAAGGAGGTGGAGGAATCTAGTTGGGTACAGACTGGCGGGTGGAGGAAAGTAGTTCAGTGGAGGCAGGCAGTTCGAGTGGAAGACCTATACAAGTGATGGAAGAAGGTATAGTTTGGACACATCAGTTGGTGGTATACAACAGCCCCATGAAGGTAGAAGGTAAGGTGTTTGTCTCTATCCAGTAACCAGTACCCTTTGCCCTTTACTTGTTTACCATCTCCCTCTCAGTTTCTGCACACACACACACACACACACACACACACACGCACACACACACACACACATATCCTACTGGGCGATACAGAGAGGAACTAAGTATCTTCCATATGGGCTGTATAATACCACTCATTCATGCATCCAGTAATACTATGATTCCCAAAAGCCGTTCACATTTCTCACTTCAACTATAGACTCATATCTTGACTTATATCTCTACTAATATCTTTCTCTATTTTGACTCATATTTTAACTTACATACCGTACCATTCCATTTAGACTTATATCCCTACTAATATCTTTCTCTAGCTTGACTCATATCTTAACTTACATACCATTTCATATTGACTTATATCTCGACTCATATCTCGCTTCATCTAAACTCACGTCTTTACTCATATTTCATTTAAGCTGGACACATATTTAGACCCATACATCATTGCATCAGGAGTTGTTTCAAAGTGTTGTGAGCAGGCTAAACCAGCTTCCTCCTCAAATACCAACAGCCACCCTTCACTCCCTACCCGGACATCAGATAAGCTGTTACCAGAACCGATATGCCATGAGTTACAAGATGTGTCGTGTGTGTGTGTGTGTGTGTGTGTGTGTGTGTGTGTGTGTGTGTGTGTGTGGAGGGGGGGAGGCAGGTGTTTACATTTATGTGTGATTGCAGAAGGAGTTGGGGAAGGTGTATTAAGGGAAGGAGGAGATAGAGGAAGGAAGATTCAAAGGGGATGGAGGGAGTGCAAGAAGATGATATATGCAAGGGGGAAGGTGTACTGAGGTAAGGAGGAAGTACAAGGAGAATGATACAAAGGGGGTGAGTGGATTGAGGGAAGATAGATACAAGGAGGATGAAGTTACTGTTTATACAAGTGAGAGAGGGAGGGAGAGCACTGGAGGAGGAGCAGGAGAGGGAAGAAACGAGGTAGAGGAGGAGAAGGAGGAAGCGTTGTGGAGGAGAAGAGAAGGAAGGAAGAAAACACGATGGAGAAGGAGAGAGGAAGGAGAGGAGGAGAAGGAGGAAGCGTTGTGGAGGAGAAGAGAAGGAAGGAAGAAAACACGATGGAGAAGGAGAGAGGAAGGAGAGGAGGAGAAGGAGGAAGCGTTGTGGAGGAGAAGAGAAGGAAGGAAGAAAACACGATGGAGAAGGAGAGAGGAAGGAGAGGAGCGCGCTGGAGGGAACGCTGTGATAAAGGAGGGGGAGAGGAGAGGGAGGGAGGGACGCTATAATGGTGGAGGAGGAGATGAGAGGAGAGGAGAGTAAGGGGGGGGACAGGAGCCACGCCCGGGTGAATCCCCGAGTCTGACGCCCCACCTCCTCCAACCCACCGTGACGCAACTCAACACACGTCATGCAGAAGGAAGGAGGGAAGGTAGTAAGGAAGGCTGGTCTGGTTGGGGTCACCTCCACACACGCCGCTCTGGTATCGATGCATCTCCTCTAATAGTTGAGTTTTAAGGTGGTAATTCTTTTTTGTTACATTGGAGTGCCATAATTCCTCCAAAGTATGCCAGGAAACAGGACCAGAAGAGGAAAAATAATGGTGTTCTGTTGCTTGGAATAGTTTGGAGGATTCAGTTGCTCCAGAATTACCAACACAAAACTTCCCCCTTAAGGGTAATATAATACTTTTAACAGTATTGGTCTGTAATTTTGGGGTATCGATACGTGTGCTTAATGTATTGGTCCGTCGTACTATCTGGGTATACTGTATAGGTCCGTATTTTTAGGGTATACTCTATAGGTCCGTATTTTTAGGAGGGTGTCAGTCCGTAGTTTTTATGGTATCGGTCTGTAGTTTTAAGGTATCGGTCCGTATTTCTAGGGTATACAATATAGGTCCGTACTTTTAGGAGGAATTCGACTCGTATTTTTAGGGTATCGGTCCGTAGTTTTAAGGAGATGGTCGACATTCTTAGGGTATCAGTTCGGTCCTAATGTTATATATTCTTAGGTCATCTTTTGGTCATCAATCTGGAATCTGTGGTTAATATCAGCGCAAAAAAAAAAAAAAAAAAATCTTCCTTATATAGACAATAGTTTGCAAGTAGTCTATATTTCTATTCTTGTACTGTTATCGATTTGAATTATATGCTTATTCAATAACTGTGAAAATAAATAAATACACCCGATTACAATTAATATTATATCCCCTATTGGTCGTGTTCAGGGAGATGAATGAGGGAGAGACATCACATCATTCACTTCTATACTCACTGTGTGGTTTCTGCGTCCCAACTTCCTATTGCAAGAGTTAATGGAATGCAACACTGCCTCAATGTCCGGGTGTCTTTTGGGTAAGGTTCATTCTAATGGTAATTTCAGGAAGGCGCCGCCGAATTATTCCTTATTCACACGCAACACAATACACAGGATGTTCATATAGATTATATGAACAGATTTTGTTGTCCAGATAATTTAAGAAAACACTGTAGAGAAGCTATTATATCAAAACCATAAATATATATAGGCTATTTATTCTCACTTTCAAACAGTGTAAAAGTTCTTCATAGTGATGCAGGCAACAGTCTGCTACACTTAACAATTACACAAGAATAACAAGTCGATATCGTGACTAGTTTGCAGTGAAAAAAAGGAAGAAAGAAGACTACGTTTGGCCTGTGAGAGCCTATACGACGAGGGAGTAGACAGCAATAGGTACAACAAACAAGAAAGAAATAGAATGGAATAAAAGACATGGATGGACCGTTGTAGAATTAAAAGAGAATGGCACGGGTCCAAACTCTCAAAGCACTGCCCATAAAATATCATCGCAGGCCATTTGTATGAAGAGGGTAAACAATAAGTGTAAATGTGGATGAAGATAAATGTAAGCCTTCAATCAGTACTGTATACATACAAACCTCTGTCTCTGTAGTGAACCCCTTGTCTGGAATAACATAAACACTAAGAATACAACAAACCCCAACCCAATCACTCCTTCCCATGGCTGTGTTTGGGAGTTCTCACAGACATTATAATCTTCCAAGGGTTACGAATGTGTTTCCTTGCTACTCATCCCATCACCAAATGGAGGTTACGTAACTCTAATTATCCCCTCAGGCCTCCCTCTCCTTACATGTAGTAAATGACTTGGACCTAACATTTTCTCTTCTATTTTTTTTTTTTTTTTTTTTTTTTTTTTTTGAGAGGGGGGTGTCAGGGGTGGGGCATCCATTTATTATATTCTGAGCATCCCGTGCACGACAAGGGTGACAGGTAGAGGGTCCTGTCTGTCTGTCTGTTGTTAAGTCTGCCTGTCTGCCATTTATCTATTTGATTTTTATCCATCTTCTTATATCCCTGTCTGTCTCTCTATCTGTCTGTCAGCAATAAAACTCAATAACAATGTAATGTAAAGAAATGCTGGCGAGAAATATTTCAGCACACACCAACTTTGAAAAATACCCTTCGAGGCACCTTGCTCGAGAACTTAGGACTTGCGGGTACGGTAAGTGTGCGAGGAATTTGTACCATAACCCATTACCCGTGTCTCTTCTTTGTCTTCCTGGTGGACCACACACGGGGCCTGGAGGTGTGGTGTAACAGAAGCACGTGTTCCCTCAACAACTCCAGGCGAAATGTGTTCTCTTTGCTCAAGATGTTACATTGAGTTTCTGTGGGCCAGTCCATCGTCGAACTTGGCTGGTAACTGAAGTTGCCATCCTTGATCGTAATCATTGATCTGTACGAGTACTAAGTGCTTTTCATGCGTAGTAACAAAAATAGTTCAATCCTATATCAGGTATCCACATTAAATGGATATACTGTACTGTATATTTGATTATTTTTTAAAGGATTCGTTGTTACAGTGCACAGGTCGATTATAATTTCCCTCAAACTACAACTGAACATTACGTCATCTAATATCAGGCAGTATAATGTTACTATTACTAACCATCACCTTCCTGTACAATGCTCTGAAATATGAAAATCTAGCGATGTATATACACTGCTTTCTTGCGTATCCGTCAGTTATGTAACCCTGGTATCATTCCCAATCACGACGCCTATGAACATTTCTAATAGTTTCAAAATCAGAATAACACCATAACAACAATATATCCCTTAAAATGTAATGACAATGGCAATAAATGAGAATAATCCGGATATGTTCGTAACTTATTGAGTGTGAGGGTCACCTTCAGCCTGACAAGGGGCAATTAATAACATCCAGAGTTACACAACCACTCGGGTCTGTTTTTTACCATAGATGGAGGTACCTGATGAAAAAGTCCTCGTAGCTCATTGGTCCACACAGTCAGGGCGAGATATTTGCTCTGGCTGCCAACACAGGTTACCATGATCTTTAAAAGGTTGGAGGAAGTTTGTTTGATTGTCACTACTCATGGGAACACTATAGAAAGGTTTTTATTCCAGAGATTTATATGGATGAGGGAAATCAAGCGAGTATCCCATTACTTCTTACCCAAATTAATAAAACACTTAGTTTTGTGTGCAGTAATTGAGTTGGGTTAATGTGACATATTCCAATTGCCCAGCCCATCACTCTAAGATTTTTTATGACTTTCGACTTCTATTCTCATACGAAAGGGCTACTTGTTGATATCATAGTATAGTTTCCGTTTTGCGTTAGTAAGGTTGTAAGAATGAGACTGGCCCAGCGCCAACTGTAATCTAAGTTATGCTAACTCGATAGATCCTTTCCACATTTACCGCCACAAACGTTGTTAAAAAGTTTTTGCTATCGCCTCCGTTTGCCTTTTTGTCAGTATGGAAACAAGATATGTAACGAAGCAATGAACTGTTTTTCACGAAACTCTGAAGACAGTACCGGTATGCTATATGACCTAAGGAAGGAGAGAGAATATATATTACAGGAGACTGAGGAGATCAGCAGAGCTCAGTCGGAGGCATGAGAGTAAACGACCCCAGACCCATAGCTGTAATAATTAAGGTGAAATGTCAGTAGATACGGGATTTGGGGAGAAGGGATATTTTGGGGGAACTCTGATGCTTATGTTTGCCGGAGGTTTGATGTCTTCCAACTCCCTTTTAGTATCAAATGAAGTGAAGCCTGAAGTCCAGTGAATTACAGACAGTGGCCCTTACAATAAGGAATCTGTCTTGTACAGTCACGAGCCATAATATGTATCCAGGTGTTGTTGAAGTTTGGAATCATCTGACATACAAATGAACAAATTACAACGCTTATCCTGTCTCACACTTGTTGGGGATCGTTTAATACTCCATCAGGTTTTTCGAAGCAGACTTGGATATTTATTATGGCTCGTGACTGTACATAGTTACGAGGAATAGTTGCCGCTCCATTTCACTCAAAACAAAAGACAATCTTAACCTTGAACATCGGTTGACTATTTCTACACATTTCCCTGACCAACTCCAGGCTATATTCTCTCGGAGGCAAACACTTCAAAAATCTAAAGGTTAAATGCTATATCTATCAGCACACACACAACAATGGCAGAAGCCTTAGATATAACTTACTGTACAACGACAATCAAATAACCACCAACACTTTCCTTCCATCGTGCACAAAAAATCAGTATCATATTAAAATATAATCATACAACTCCTTACGTCAACTCAACCCCCTCAATTAGTAATATTATCAGGTGCTGCAAAATCATACATGTGTTGTTTTTTATTACCAAGATGGAAGGAAAGTATCGGTGGTTATTTTATTGTGTCTGTACTTGGAGTCACACCAGACGCTTCAATATACCACCATAAGAAATCCCTTGTCGTGTCTAATAGTTAAGGGGAGAATCTCTTTTTGTAATTGGAGGGCTACAGGTTCATCCAAACTATCCCAACAAACAAATAACTTTAATGTTACTAAGAGGGAGGATCTGTTTCGTGGCACCGTTTCGAGCTTTCAGTAGCCCTCCAATTAACCAAAGAGAGGTTCTACCCCTAATAAAACGCAGTGAAAATAAACATTATCACTTACTGTCCATGTGGTCGATTTGTTGCTACCAGAGCCGGGGTACAAATTTTATCGTGGTGGTAGTAGCGAGACAATCAGGGCTACAGCTGTATGTGGACACTCTGTTGCTCTTCACCTCACTACTAAAGATGTGGACACTCTGTTGCTCTTCACCTCACTACTAAAGATGTGGACACTCTGTTGATCTTCACTTCACTACTAAAGATGTGGACACTCTGTTGATCTTCACTTCACTACTAAAGATGTGGACACTGTTGCTCTTCACCTCACTACTAAAGATGTGGACACTGTGTTGATCTTCACCTCACTACTAAAGATGTGGACACTGTGTTGATCTTCACCTCACTACTAAAGGTGTGGACACTCTGTTGATCTTCACCTCACTACTAAAGATGTGGACACTCTGTTGATCTTCACCTCTCTAATAAAGCTGTGGACACTCTGTTGATCTTTACCTCACTACTACTAAAGCTCAAATGACGAAACAGAGTACAGTATATGCAACGACGTGAAGCACTCATCAGACTATAATAGAAAAATATTATGGTACGGAATTGAAAGTTTTGGCTCTATTTCGGTCCCCTTCAGAAAAAAAAAAGAAAAAAAATTATAGGCTCGAATATTGTAAGTAAATATAATTGTTTATATATTTTTGCGTTTTGCTTTATTTGAGTTCACGGCATGGTCAAACCAGGCCTCAAATGAATACTACTATATCAATATTATTAATTAAACATGACATTTAAGGAATACCACATCAATGTCTTTAATAATTCCTTGACTGGTAAAAAAAAAATCTTGTCCACAGCTGTATGTCCTGTACAGTCACGATCCTTAAGGGGGTGCGGGAATAGGGGGACAGGTTTGGGGGGGGGGGGGTGCGGGGGGTGCGGGAATAGTGGGACAGGCTTGGGGTGGGTAGAAAGCCTGTCCTCTATTCCCGCACCCCCCTAACCCCCCCTCCCAAGCCTGTCCCCCTACTCCCGCACCCCTCAAGCCTGTCCCCTACTCCCGCACCCCCCTAAACCCCCCCAAGCCTGTCCCCCTATTCCCGCACCCCCTTAATAAATATCAAATCATGTGACAACACTGAACCGGTTATAATGGCTGAAAGTCGTTTGATACAACTTATTAGAATCGTGACTGTACATCAAGTTGAAGTAATAATTTAGTTACACTGGACCACTGGGTGAAGTAACACTGAGGGAAGCTGCTCTCTTCTTCTCCCAGTCTTTCTTCCTCTGCCCGTGACGTCACACATCCAAGGCTCGGAAGGAAGGAAGATGGAAAGGAAACAAGAGAATGTGAACAATAATATCTCTATCTGGCAACTCATATCACAGCCACACGTCACTCCTCTGCCTTGGGTACTGGTGACGTTATTATAGTCCCTCGTGCTATTTCGTTATCATCTCAATATCCCAATTTCTATCTCCTTAGTTTCCTCTGTGTGTGTGTGAGAGAGAGAGAGAGAGAGAGAGAGAGAGAGAGAGAGAGAGAGAGAGAGAGAGAGAGAGAGAGAGAGAGAGAGAGAGATCACGTATCAAAATAAATCCCCATCACCTGCCACAAGAAAGAAATCCTTGAAATATTCAGAGAGAAAACGGGGAAAATATAATCTTACAATCTCTTCTTCCCTCCTATATATTGTACCCACACATTTTCACAATACATTTGGTGTTGTCAGTCCGGTGTCCAGCCACGACTCAAAGTTTCACAGTATCGAAGCACACCTTCCCCCTCCCTTCCCTTGCATGCCTGACACCTGCTTCACACACTGGCCTTGTCTCAACTCCCACTGTTTCATTGCACGTGCATGTTTCGATACTGTGAAACTCTGAAAACCCCAGACAGAGACAGAATTACTGATTGCGATGAATGCAATGCGAATCTGTACGCGCGACTGTATTGTTTATGTCACCCTTCCCATAATTCTCATGTCTTCTCACATTCCCAACCACAACACTTCTCACGTCACCTCATCACACTTGCTAGTCTACATTTCTCAAGTCACACTTCCTGATCCAACACTTCCCACGCCACGTCATATTTATTAGCCCACCACACTTGCCACACCACACACACACACATATACACACACATACACATATATACACACCTCCCTCGCCCCTCCCCCCCCCCCCCATACACACACACCCTAGTACTAAGTGACCTCTAATGGCATGGTACAAACTTTCATCTGTAACCTCTGACCTCAATTACTCTACCTCCACATCCACCTCTCCATCCGCCCCTCCACACCCATGCACCTCATCCACCCTTTTTTTCTCCTCACCCACCCATCTATCCCACCCCATTCTTCTTACTCTCCTTCCCATCCATCCACCCATCCATTCATTCACCTCCCTCAACCACTTGCCCATCCCACATAATATTCCATCCATCCATCTTTCTCTCCCAACTATAACTGCTTATCTCCTTAGCCAACCTCTCACCCACCCACCCACCATCCCTCCCAACCCACCTCTACTGTATGTACTTACCCACCCACTAGCCCACCCAAGTACTTGCCCATTCCACCGACTCATACACTCACTCACTTGCCCCCTTTACTCATCCCTCTAATCAACTCACTCATACTACTTATTACACTCCTAGCCGACCATCTCACACTCACCTTCCCTCTCACTCACCCACTCACTCATCCCACCCATGCACCGACTCACTTTCCCTCTCATTCACTCACTTACTCATCCCACAAACACTCACCCACTCACTTAATCATACCACACACATTCACCCTCTCATTAACTCACTTACTCATCCCACACACACTCACCCACTCACTTAATCATACCACACACATTCACCCTCTCATTCACTCACTTACTCATCCCACACACACTCACCCACTCACTTAATCATCCCACACACACTCACCCACACCCACCCCTTCCCCAGTGACCATGACCACACCACTCACGACACGATCCATAATGTATTTCTATAGTAAACAACCCGACCTGTATTCCTAGTCAAACCCGAAGGACTAGAAATATAACCAGTCCATCGTGTCCAGCCTTAAGAGTCAGTAGGTAGAGTGACAGGTAGAGGTTACTAGCTTGTGTTTCGGGAATCACATATTATATTTATCGGGCCTTGGACAAAGTGACTTGGAATTTCGCTATCAAAAATCTCGGTAATGATCACTTTGCTCCATACTGCCCTCGAAACTGACCTTGATAAGTAAGTATATATATATATAGCCTATTATATACTTGCACGGAACCCATTAGATACGGCTGTTAATCATAG
Source organism: Petrolisthes cinctipes (assembly GCA_033782935.1). Lineage (NCBI taxonomy): Eukaryota > Metazoa > Arthropoda > Malacostraca > Decapoda > Porcellanidae > Petrolisthes > Petrolisthes cinctipes. The sequence goes on from JAWQEG010007568.1 coordinate 36,128, forward strand.
TCAAAGGAATATAGTCCAGCTCACTGCTAGAAGGAAGCTGTGTTATGTTTATCTAGTTCGACTTTCGAAACATTTGCTTACAACTGTACTATTTTATCAATATACTTTGCTACAGGATCAGAGACATTCAACTTCTCAACTACATTATCCATTCTCTTAATTAATATTTTGCCTTAATTAAGAGAGTACTAATCCACCTCATACTTTCCTTCCTTCTCCGGAGCCACATGACTCTACCTGTTGGAGTTAATACTGGATCTATAATATACTCATGAGATACTGAAAGAGAAGAGAAAGGATGAAGCACAATGCCTCTCGTATATCTTGCTTGCTGTTGTGTCTCTTAATTGTCACACCGAGAGGAGGAGAAAAACAGCGGACATAGAGCACGTTAAACAATGGAAACACCTCAATGCCTTACCCAGCATAAACAGTTAACAAACAAAAAGGCGGCGTGAGGGCTGGCGGGGGAGGAACAAGGCCAGAGATCACCTGTTTTCTTACATTGTTCGGAGGCTGCTCTAGTCTACACCAACCTTACAGTCAGTCAGTCTTCTGCTCTGAACTAAGTCTGTAGCTTCATAGTAACTTGTTTCATATACAGTATGTAAAGGGTTTTAACTGTATTAAAAGGAAAAGATTAATGAAAATGTAAAGCAATGGCAAAAGGGAATAAAATAAGATAACAGTTACTGAGAGGTTAGAGGGCAACTGATTCCCCCAGACCATGAGACGAAACCAAGGATTCCAGAGCAGCGGGGAGGGACTTCCTCAGGGGAGTCAGGGCAAACGACTCTAGGTGACGAGGCCGCAGAGGCGTCAGTGTGCAGACGGCAGTGGCAAGGGACGGATGCAGACACTCTCCCCAACCTGCTAGGCCTGAGTCGCACCCCGATCACGAGTACACACACCTTTCAATCCATCGTGCGTGTGTGTACGTGTGTCGATTTGTTGCCTCTCTCAGCAGTGATTTTATTTCTACCAAAACATAGTATTATACGAGGCTTCCGTGGAGCAAGGAGTGTATCTCGAGAAATTATTATACAGTGTTGATGCGAGCTCTGTGGGTAAATCCCTCGCTTGATAACACTGAAAGAAAAAAGGATATATCAAGGTTCCTCTCCCGGTAGTGTACGCGACGGAGGTGTTGTCCCTGTCTTGTGTGTGTGTAAGAGTGTGTGTGTGTGTGTGTGTAAGTGTGTGTGAGTGAGTGACAAAGTGAAGTGCTATACTGTAGACTCGAGAGGGACCCGTCGTAAGTGCAGTGACAGGATTATTGAATTGACAAGTGAAGTGAATTGAAGGACAGTGGACCGTGGCACCTGCAAGGAGACACAACGCCCTCAACGTCAACAGGTGGGACAAATAAACATGTGTCTTATAATATTACAACTGACACCACGCCCATCATCTCTTGTCCTCAGCATCCATCCATCCATTCTCTCTCTCTCTCTCTCTCTCTCTCTCTCTCTCTCTCTCTCTCTCTCTCTCTCTCTCTCTCAGTCCCTTTATCCTCCTATGTATCAATTTATCAACTAAGGTTTATAATTTATGAACCTCTTTCGAGCCTTGGAAAACGTGTGTGTTCCAGTGTCATAGTAGTAATAGTAGTAGTGAACAGTGATAGTTGTAGTAATTGTAGTAGTAGCAGCAGTAATAGTACAGTGGAAACATTAGGTAGTAAACAGTAGTAGTAGTAGTAGTAGTAGTAGTAGTAGTAATCAGCCATTTACATATAAGGTATCAGTCATGGTGGAAGAGTTACACGTGTGAGTGGTGGTGTTGGTGGTGGTGCTGGAGGTTTCTCTTCCGTGTTTCCTCCCCCTGAGCCTGAGATTAAGGGGACTTCCCGTAGCAGGCATTGCACACACGCCTGTTTATTTGTCATTCCAGTCTGTCTTTGTTGGTGTACAGATGGCTGCAGTTTTCACACACATCCAGATTATGGCATACAATATTAATCTTACTTTGTTTCCACTGTAGTTTATTGTAGTTATAATTAAACTACGATTTTAATATTTGTAGGAAGAGCAAAATGAATTATGAAACTCGTCATCATTTGAGTACTCAGAGGGTGGCAGGCTGGAGGGAGAGACAAGATGAACATATATACAATACATGTCAAGTGTGAGTAGGTTGTTGTGAGAAGGATCAAGGATGGTACTGAGTTACATATCAAGGTATGAGGGCTATTGGCCAAACTGATCATAAACGGAAATACACATATGAATACATACTAACGCACATACAATAATATATACATTCATAAGTATAAAAAAAAAACATATACAGTACATACGTTAATGCATACATACATATATACACACATACATGTCTTACGTGTGTGTGTGTGTGTGTGTGTGTGTGTGGTTATTTAAGCATGGGTGGATGTAGTGTGTTGTTATTTAAGTGTGGGTGGGTGTAACGGTGTATGTA
>JAWQEG010007569.1:0-20000 GCA_033782935.1 Petrolisthes cinctipes
ATTTTCAGTATTATTATTGTCGTATTGTTGTATTTTCAGTAATAAATTAGGTGTATTTTCAGTAACATAATATTGTCGTTGTATTCACAGCTGCGTAAGGAATATACAACAATAATAAAATAATGTATTGTCGTTGTATTTCACAGCTGCGTAAGGAATACACAATAATAATAAAATAATATATCGTCGTTGTATTCACAGCTGCGTAAGGAATACAACAATAAAATAATAAATTGTGTGTATTTTCAGTAACATAATATTATCGTTGTATTCACAGCTGCGTAAGGAATACAACAATAAAATAATAAATTGTGTGTATTTTCAGTAACATAATATCGTCGTTGTATTCACAGCTGCGTAAGGAATACACCACCTCGGAGTTTCCCCCCAAGCGTCTCCGCAACACATCGGCCAAAGTACTGGACACACGGAGAGCCGGGCTGGAACACTGGCTACACACAACACTATTATTATTACAACCAGCACCACAACCTTTATTAACATTCCTACAAGTGCATAATTATCAACAACCAGCCTTACAACAACAAGAAATGTAAGTATTGTTATTATTATTATTATTGTTATTATTATTATTATTATTATTATTATTGTTATTATTATTGTTATTATTATTATTATTATTGTTATTATTATTGTTATTATTATTATTATTATTGTTGTTATTATTATTGTTATTATTATTGTTATTATTATTATTGTTGTTATTGTTATTATTATTATTATTATTATTGTTATTATTATTATTATTATTATTATTATTGTTATTATTATTGTTATTATTATTATTATTATTATTGTTATTATTATTGTTATTATTATTGTTATTGTTATTATTGAGAGAGAGAGAGAGAGAGAGAGAGAGAGAGAGGGTACAATATGGTGAAGAGGCAATGCACTTAGTAACACTTGTGAAGATAATGACACACTTGTATAACACACACACACACACACACATGTTCATTTAGCACACACTCACACACACACATGTTCATTTAGCACACACACACACACACACACACACAGAGGTTGAACACCTGGAGAAAAATGATATGATAACAGAGAGACAATTTGGGTTTAGGAAGGAAAGATCATGTGTTACAAACTTACTAAGTTACTATACGAGAATATCAGAAAAAATACAAGAAAGAGAAGGATGGGTGGATAGTATTTACCTAGACTTTAAAAAAGCCTTTGACAGAGTTCCACACAAAAGACTTATATGGAAATTACAACATAAAGGAGGAGTGAACGGAAAACTACTAAAATGGATGGAAGATTTCCTTGAAGGAAGAAAAATGAGAACTGTACTAAGAGTGAACTATTCTCCATGGCTGAAGGTGACAAGTGGAGTTCCTCAAGGCTCAGTATTGGCACCAATAATGTTACTAAGAGTGAACTATTCTCCATGGCTGAAGGTGATAAGTGGAGTTCCTCAAGGCTCAGTATTGGCACCAATAATGTTCTTAATATATATAAATGATATAGAAGTAAATAGTACAGATGGCACTTATATGAATATGTTTGCTGATGATGCAAAGGTACAAAGAACAATTAATAATGAAGACTGCTGTAAAAAGTTACAAAATGACTTGGACAAAATGGTAGAGTGGAGTAATAAATGGCAGATGGAGTTTAATGCAGATAAATGTCATGTAATTAAATTTGGAAAAAGTGAGAAAAGACCAAATTGGCAATACAAACTTGGAAACAAAATATTAAATGAAGCAGAGAAAGAAAGAGACTTAGAGGAGTAATGATAAATAAGAAATTAACACCAGATGATTATATAAATGAAAAAGTGAGAAGCATGTATAGATTGTTAGCAAATATGAGAGTGTCCTTCACTTATATAGATGAAGAAATGGTCAAGAAAATAATAACATCCTTTATAAGACCTACCTTAGAATATGCTGCAGTAGTATGGAACCCACATTTAAAGAAACATATCACTAAATTAGAAAAAGTACAAAGAGCAGCAACAAGATGGCTACCAAGTCTAATAAGAGAACTAAGCTAGGAAGAAAGACTAAAGAAACTAAAATTACCTAAACTAGAAGAAAGACGAAAGAGAGGAGATATGATTATGGTTTACAAATGTGTCACAGAAAAAGAAAAGATAGAACACACACACACCTACACACACATACACATACACATATACACATACACATACACACACACACACACACACATACACATAAACACACACACATACATACACACATACACACACACACACACACACACACACACACACACACACACACACCTAAACTGGAAGAAAGACCAAAGATAGATATAGAAAACTTATGTCAACAAGGAATACCTACAATGAGAGGACACAGTAAAAAATTAATTAAAAGAAGAGGAGATAAAGATGTACAGAAATATATATAGTTTTCCAAATAGAGTAATAGACGAATGGAATAAATTACCAGAAGAAGTGGTGTGTGTCAAAAACATACACACACACATACACACACATACATACACACATACATACATACATACACACACACACACACACAAATTACCAGAAGAAGTGGTGTGTGTCAAAAACATACACACACACACACACACACACATACATACACACACACACACACACACACACACACACACACACAAATTACCAGAAGAAGTGGTGTGTGTCAAAAACATACATAACTTTAAAGAAAAATATGATAATTGTGTTTTAAAATACGGGACATTACGAGCTGCACTCAATACTGTAATGATACACACACACACACACACACACACACACACACACACACACACACACACACACACACACACACACACACACACACACACACACACACACACACAAGGCAGACAAAAGGATACACACACACACACACACACACACACACACACAAGGCAGACAAAGGGATACACACACACACACACACACACACACAGAAACACATGTTCATTTAGCATACATACCCACACACACACACACACACACACACACACACACACACACACACACACACACACACACACACACACACATATGTTCATTTAGCACACACACACACACTCACACACACAGTAATGTTAGTGGAGAGAGAGAGGTAAGATGGAGAGAGAAGTGAGAGAGAAGTGAGAGAGAGAGAGGTAAGATGGAGAGAGAAGTGGAGAGAAGGAAGAGAGAGGTAAGATGGAGAGAGAGAGAGGTAAGATGGAGAGAGAAGTGAGAGAGAAGTGAGAGAAAGAGAGGTAAGATGGAGAGAGAGAGAGAGAGGTAAGATGGAGAGAGAAGTGAGAGAGAAGAAAGAGAGTGGAGAGAGAAGTGGAGAGAAGGAAGAGAGTGGAGAGAGAAGTGAGAGGTGGAGAGAAGGAGGGAAAGAAGAGAAGAGGAAAGGAGTGGAGAGAGAAGTGAAGAGAAGGAAATAAGTGGAGAGAGAAGGAGTGGAGAGAGAAGGAGGAAATAAGTGGAGAGGGAAGTGGAGAAAGAAGGAGGAAAAGTGGAGAGAAGTGAAAAGGAATGGAGAGAGAAGTGGAGAAGAGAAGAAGGAAAAGTGGAGAGAAGGAGGAAAAGTGGAGAGGAGGAGAAAAAGTGGAGAGAAGTGAAAAGGAGTGGAGAGGGAAGTGGAGAAAGAAGGAGGGAAGTGGAGAGGAGGAAAAGTGGAGAGAAGAAAGAGAGAAGTTAAAAGGAGTGGAGAGAGAAGTGGAGAAGAGAAGAAGGAAAAATGGAGAGAAGGAGGAAAAGTGGAGAAAGAAGGAAAGAGAGAAATGGAGAGAGAAATAGAGATGTACAGTACTACTCTATAATATATTGTACTTTTTATCATAGTACACACACACACACACACACACACACACACACACACACACACACACACACACACACACACACACACACACACACACACACACACACACACACACACACACACACACACACTACTCCATAATTATGTAATGTCAACGAATGTAAAGTGTAATTTTTCTTTGTAATACTAACGCTGTTAAATACATGTACATTTTATTTATTTTTAAGTACAGAATTAAACATTACAATAGTGTACATCGTGTAATAATATAAATGTACACTTTATTTAACTTTTAAGTACAGCACAAAACATTACAATTGTGTACATCGTGTAATAATATAAATGTACACTTTAAATAGATGTACATTTTATTTATCTTTTAAGTACAGAATTAAACATTACAATTGTGTACATCATGTAATAATATAGATGTACACTTTACATAATATCACCCAGTGCTATTTTTTCTGGGTATTTCACAGTTATTTTTGTTCTAAAATACTCCAAACGCATTTCCTTATGTTTGATAATGAATAGTTAAATAGTAAGAGTTCTTGAACACTCAAAATTTAGTTTAATTAAAATCAGCTAAACTTTTGATATAAAAAAGGTTAAAATTAACGTAGGGGTGGTAACGAAACTTTTTTTGCCGACTGTACATATACTAAGATGGGTTAACGTAAGGGACTATTTATATTTTCATCTTTATCATCACTGCTGCTGTAAAGGTTAATATTATACAGAGAAATAGAATTATACATAGAATTATTAGTATTACATATAGTATTAATATTATATAGAGAAATATATTGAAGATGGGTTGATGATACTAATATTTTCATCTTCATCATCACTGCTGTTGTAAAGGTTAATATTATAGTGTTAATATTATATAGAGAAATAATATTATACATAGAATTATTAGTATTACATATAGTATTAATATTACATAGAGAAATATATTGAAGATGGGTTGTTGTAAGGGACTATTTATATTTTCATCTTCATCATCACTGGTGCTGTAAAGGTTAATATTATAGTGTTAATATTATACAGAGAAATAGAATTATACATAGAATTTACATATAGAATTAGTATTACACATAGTATTATTATTATATAGAGAAATAGTATTACACATGTACAGTTGGTAACACTCCCGTGATGCCCACCCAGTGTTGCCAATGTTGGCCGAGATAACCCTGAAACACTAGTTGTGAGTTCTGGTGGGTGGGAGAAGTAAGGGGGGATTTGAGGAGGGTAGGGGGGGCGGGTGTCTATACAAGAGAGGTGAGAAATTATTCTTGGGCAGGTGAAAAATGTGTGGAAGCTTTAATAAAAGTACGAAAATACACCCGGTTATCAATTATTTATATACCGATATTCGTGTCAATTATTAACATCATTAAATGTAAGATTAAGTTTTTAATATTATGATGCAAGACAAAAACAACTGAGGTAATATTATTGTATACGGTATTTTTTTCGTATAATATTCAATGGTTATTATCAAGCACTAAACTCTGAAAAATACTTACACAATAACTGAATAAGAATTATGAACCAGAATGCTCTTTATTAAATGAAGTAAATGTGAATACCTTTATATTACAAGTGTCAAGTGTTGATACCAATTATAACACACACTTCCATTTATTTCCCTCGTACCTACCTAACAGTTTATAATCGTAGTGTCAAATATCAAGGTTCTCATTATCCCTCACGTGATAGCAACCTTGTAATATTCTGAATACTTTTAATAATAGCCTGTTGTATTGAATATAGTGAACACGTGGTGTTTGGTAATTTACTATAAATCCCTCAGTATTTCATCTGTTTCTAGGAAGCAAAAATATTTATTTTGTCAGATAATACATGTGAGCAGAGGCCAGGGAGATGTGTCTGGCACCCACAGGCTTGTCAACTGTGTTTTTTTTTTTTTTTTGCATTAATTAGAGACTGACTTTGACTCTAGTCTCGTTAGCCCACATTAGTTTTGATACTGGAAGAGGATTATGAGTTGGTTGAAAACCACAAAACTGGTAAGGGTATTGAAGACTGAGTGTGGAAATATTCCCTCTCCAACATGTTGGTAGTCCTGATGACTTGAAGATGTGTAAGGTGGTGCAGTCAGTTAGTTCACAAGACAAGGTGTATATGGAATGTCACACTAATATCAACCTTGTAGCAGAAGACAATAAAGACCAATACGGCATCAAATACAACGGTATGAATAGTGGTAGAGTGTATATGGAAAGTCACACTAATATCAACCTTGTAGCAGAAGACAGTAAAGACCAATACAGCATCAAATACAACAGTGTGAGTATTGGGAAGGTGTTGTATGATGGAAAACACAGGATTTCAGACCTTAACACGCCTTCAATAAAGTTTAATTTTAAGAAATGTTGAAAATAGTTGCCAGCTTCTTTATTAACATGTCCGATGAAACCTCAACTATGTATTACTTGATGGAACTATTACAATGTTTAAATAATTATAAATATAGTTCTCTCGCAACATATGACAGATTAAACCAATAGAACCTCTGTCACCAATATTATTATGTTATGTGTGTGTATATTGGATTATATATATATATAAGTATATTACATGCATACAGAAAAGAGAGATACACACAGAGAAGAGAGATACAGACCAAATCATAATTTTTGCTACCAGGAGACAAATGACAAAAAAAGGGTTTCATAGTCAAATTCCAATCATTCAATACAACAGGTTATTATTAAAAGTATTCAGAATATTACTACAAGGTTGGTATAACGTGAGGGATAATGAGAGCCTTGATATTTGACACGACGATTATAAACTGTTAGGTAGATACGAGGGAAATAAATGGAAGTGTGTGTTATAATTGGTATCAACACTTGACACATGTAATATAAATAAAGGTATTCATATTTACTTCATTTAATTAAGAGCATTCTGGTTCATGATTCTTATTCAGTTATTGTGTAAGTATTTTTCAGCGTTTAGTGCTTGATGATAACCATTGAATATTATACGAAAAAAATACCGTATACAATAATATTACCTCAGTTGTTTTTGTGTTACATCATAATATTAAAAAGTTAATCTTACATTTAATTATGTTAATAATTGACACGAATGTCTATATATAAATAATTGATAACCGGGTGTATTTTTGTACTTTTATTAAAGCTTCCACACATTTTTCACCTGCCCAAGAATAATTTCTCACCTCTCTTGTATAGACACCCCTCCCCCCCCCTACCCTCCTCAAATCCCCCCTTACTTCTCCCTCCCACCAGTAAATGGTTCGAGCCACCAGAACTCACAACTAGTGTTTCAGGGTTATCTCGGCCAACATTGGCAACACTGGGTGGGCATCACGGGAGTGTCACCAACTGTACATGTGTAATACTATTTCTCTATATAATAATAATACTATGTGTAATACTAATTCTATATGTAAATTCTGTGTATAATTCTATTTCTCTGTATAATATTAACACTATAATATTAATCTTTACAGCAGCAGATGAAAATATAAATAGTCCCTTACATCAACCCATTTTAAATATATTTCTCAATGTAATATTAATACTATATGTAATATTAATACTATATGTAATACTATTAATTCTATGTATAATTCTATTTCTCTATATAATATTAACACTATAATATTAACCTTTACAGCAGCAGTGATGATGAAGATGAAAATATAAATAGTCCCTTACATCAACCCATCTTAATATATGTACAGACACAATCAAATATCCACCCACACTTTCCTTCCATGGTACAAATAAATCAGTATCATATCAAAATATAATCATACAACAACAACACCTTACGTCAACTCAACCCCCTCAATTCCTTCCATCTTAGTAAATATCTTGGTAATAAAGAACAACACGTGTATAATTTTGCAGCACCTCATAATAATAATAATAATAATAATAATAATAATAATAATAATAATAATAATAATATCCACAGACACTTTCCTTCCATCGTAGTAAATATCTTGGTAATAAAGAACAACACGTGTATAATTTTGCAGCACCTCATAATAATAATAATAATAATAATAATAATAATAATAATAATAATAATAATAATAATAATATCCACCAACACTTTCCTTCCATCGTAGTAAATATCTTGGTAATAAAGAACAACACGTGTATAATTTTGCAGCACCTCATAATAATAATAATAATAATTGAGGGGGTTGAGTTGACGTAAGGTGTTGTTGTTGTATGATTATATTTTGATAGGATACTGATTTATTTGTACCATGGAAGGAAAGTGTGGGTGGATATTTAATTGTGGCTGTACATACAAACACATACACACACACACACACACATATATAGACACATACACATCTCTATCTATTACTACGATGGAAGGAAAGTGTGGGTGGATATTTGATTGTGACGTTACAAGGTTATTTCTCTATATAATATTAACACTATAATATTAATCTTTACAGCAGTAGTGATGATAAAGATGAAAATATTAGTATCATCAACCCATTTTAAATATATTTCTCTATGTAATATTAATACTATATGTAATACTAATAATTCTATGTATATTATTATTTCTCTATGTAATATTAACACTATAATATTAATCTTTACAGCAGCAGATGAAAATATAAATAGTCCCTTACATCAACCCATTTTAAATATATTTCTCAATGTAATACTAATACTATATGTAATACTATTAATTCTATGTATAATTCTATTTCTCTGTATAATATTAACACTATAATATTAATCTTTACAGTAGTGATGATGAAGATGAAAATATAAGTAGTCCTTTACATCAACCTATCTTAGTTTACTTACAAGACCCTTACTTATATCTACACCATTCTAATAATACTACTACTACTACTGCTACTGCTACTGCTACGGGTACTACTGCTGCTACTACTACTACTATACTCCCTAGTACTATTACTAAGGGAGTACTTACCGCCCTATATGACCATAGCTTTCGTATGCCTTCGTGAAAAGTTTCGAGTGTGACGTGTTGGCTTCGAGTGTGAGGTGTTGGCTTTGAGTGTGAGGTGTTGGCTTCGAGTGGGAGGTGTTGGCTTTGAGTGTGAGGTGTTGGCTTCGAGTGTGAGGTGTTGGCTTCAAGGGTGAGGTGTTGGCTTCGAGTGTGAGGTGTTGGCTTCGAGTGTGAGGTGTTGGCTTCGAGTGGGAGGTGTTGGCTTCGAGTGGGAGGTGTTGGCTTCGAGTGGGAGGTGTTGGCTTCGAGTGTGAGGTGTTGGCTTCGAGTGGGAGGTGTTGGCTTCGAGTGGGAGGTGTTGGCTTCAAGGGTGAGGTGTTGGCTTCGAGTGGGAGGTGTTGTTGAAAGGGAAAGAGCTTCGAGTGGGAGGTGTTGGCTTCAAGTGTGAGGTGTTGGCTTTGAGTGTGAGGTGTTGGCTTTGAGTGGAAGGTGTTGGCTTCGAGTGGAAGGTGTTGGCTTCGAGTGGGAGGTGTTTGCTTCGAGTGTGAGGTGTTGGCTTCGAGTGTGAGGTGTTTGTTTCGAGTGTGAGGTGTTGGCTTCGAGTGTGAGGTGTTGGCTTCGAGTGGGAGGTGTTGTTGAAAGGGTGAGGTGTTGGCTTCGAGTGTGAGGTGTTGGCTTCGAGTGGGAGGTGTTGTTGAAAGGGAAAGAGCTTCGAGTGGGAGGTGTTGGCTTCGAGTGTGAGGTGTTGGCTTTGAGTGTGAGGTGTTGGCTTCGAGTGTGAGGTGTTGGCTTCGAGTGTGAGGTGTTGGCTTCGAGTGTGAGGTGTTGGCTTCGAGTGTGACGTGTTGGCTTCGAGTGTGAGGTGTTGGCTTCGAGTGTGAGGTGTTGGCTTCGAGTGTGAGGTGTTTGCTTTGAGTGTGAGGTGTTGGCTTCGAGTGGGAGGTGTTGGCTTTGAGTGTGAGGTGTTTCTTTGAGTGTGAGGTGTTGGCTTCGAGTGGGAGGTGTTGTTGAAAGGGAAAGAGCTTCGAGTGTGAGGTGTTTGCTTTGAGTGTGAGGTGTTGGCTTCGAGTGGGAGGTGTTTGCTTCGAGTGTGAGGTGTTGGCTTCGAGTGGGAGGTGCTGGCTTCGAGTGGGAGGTGTTATTGAAAGGGAAAGAGCTTCGAGTGTGAGGTGTTGGTTTTGAGTGTGAGGTGTTGGCTTCGAGTGGGAGGTGTTGTTGAATGGGAAAGAGTGTCGTATTAAGAAAATTAGCTTCGAGGGGGAGGTGTTGAACAAGAGGAAAGAGCTTCGAGGGTGAGGTGTAAATATAATTATGATATAAATTATAAAATATAAATATAATCATTGTAAAAAAATATATATTGAAAAAAAAATAATAATAACATTGTAGAAAAATATTGAAAAAAATATTAACATTGTAGAAAATACATATTGAAAAAAAAAAAAAAAAAAATTAACATTGTAGAAAAAAAAAAAAAAATATTAACATTGTAGGAAAAAAAAAAAATATTAACATTGTAGAAGAAAAAATATTGAAAAAAAAAAAAATATTAACATTGTAGAAAAAAAAAATATTGAAAAAAAAAAAAATTAACATTGTAGAAAAAAAAAAAAAAATATTAACATTGTAGGAAAAAAAAAATATATTAACATTGTAGAAGAAAAAATATTGAAAAAAAAAAAAAATTAACATTGTAGAAAAAAAAAATATTGAAAAAAAAAAAATTAACATTGTAGAAAAAAAAAAAAATATTAACATTGTAGAAAAAAAAGTATTGAAAAAAAATATTAACATTGTAGAAAAAAATATATTGAACAAAAAATATTAACATTGTAGAAAAATAAATATTGAAAAAAAAAAATTAACATTGTAGAAAAAAAGTATTGAAAAAAAAAATATTAACATTGTAGAAAAATATATATTGAAAAAAAAAAAAAAAAATTAACATTGTAGAAAAATAAATATTGAAAAAAAAAATTAACATTGTAGAAAAATATTGAAAAAAATAACATTGTAACTAGAAAAATATATATTGAAAAAAAAAATATATTAACATTGTAAAGAAATAAATATTGAAAAAAAAATATTAACATTGTAGAAAAATAAGTATTGAAAAAAAAAATATTAACATTAGAGAAAAAAAAATATTGAAAAAAATTAACATTGTAGAAAAATAAATATTGAAAAAAAAAAAAAAAATTAACATTGTAGAAAAATATTGGAAAAAAATATTAAAATTGTAGAAAAAAAATGTTAACCTAAATTAAGATTGTGTAAAATAATATACTGTAATTACTGAAGAAATATAATAATAATAATAATATCAATTGAGAGTGTATGATAAATAGTGTGTAAAATAATATAATAATAATAATAATATCAATTGAGAGTAAATGATAAATAGTGTGTAAAATAATATACTGTAACTGCAGATAAATAATTATAATAACGTCAATTTTTTGCAATTTTTACTGAAATTGCAAATATAATTATTGCAGATTATAATTGCAGATATAATTGAGTGTAAAATAATATACTGAAATTGCAGATAAAAAAATAATAATAACATCAATTGAAAGTGTAAAATAATATACTGAAATTGCAGATAAAATAATAATAACGTCAATTTTTTGCAAGTGTAAAATAATATACTGAAATTGCAAATATAATTATTGCAGATTATAATTGCAGATATAATTGAGAGTGTAAAATAATATACTGAAATTGCAGATAAAAAAAATAATAATAACATCAATTGCAAGTGTAAAATAATATACTGAAATTGCAGATAAAAAAATATACTGAAATTGCAGATAAAAAAATAATAACAGCAATTGAGAGTGTAAAATAATATACTTTAATTGCATATAAAAAAATAATAATAACAGCAATTGCAAGTGTAAAATAATATACTTTAATTGCAGATAAAAAACATAATAATAACGTCATCAATTGCAAGTGTAAAATAATATACTGAAATTGCAGATAAAATAATAATAACATCAATTGCAAGTGTAAAATAATATACTGAAATTGCAGATAAAATAATATACTTTAATTACAGATAAAAAAATAATAATAACATCAATTGCAAGTGTAAAATAATATACTGAAATTGCAGATAAAATAATATACTGAAATTGCAGATAAAAAAAATAATAATAACAACATCAATTGCAAGTGTAAAATCAATAATGAGTGTATTAGGTAGAAGTAGTAATAGTAGTATAGGATTAATATTATTACCTTGGTTAATATTCACATTACTATGGTTGGGGTACGGGTCGACCTACCTACTGCGTAAAACTCTGAGCGTGGTGAAGGGCGACCTGGAGAGCGACCTGGGCGTGACCCCGGCCGACCTGGGATGGACCGACACCGCCCTACTCCTCCCCTACGCCGCCGTGTCCCTAACCATGTCCTCCCTAGGGGATAGACTAGGGCCGCGGATCACACTGTCAGCGGGACTTTTACTCGCATCGTTCGCCACTGTATTAATGTACTGGGTCGAGTCATTAATGCTGTTATTATTGTTATTATTTATTAGTGGGTGTAGTCAGGCGTTATGTTGGCCCGCTAGTTGTGCCCTTCTTGCCCTATGGTTCCCCGACGGTCGGAGGAATACCATCTTCGGGGCGTTCAGTACCAGCTGTTTCGTCGGGGGCGTGGGGGGGACGGCGTTGGGGGTGTGGGTGCAGAGTGTGTGGGGGTGGAGGGCGGTGTTCGTACCCCCGGCGGTGGTCACGTCTACCATGGGGCTGCTTGTGTGGGTGTTGGCGCGGGACCCAACCGAACAACAACAACAACAACAAACAACAACAACAACAACATCCATTCAACAACAACAACAACAACAAACGAATCACCTAAACACAACAACATCAACAACTATTCAACAACAAACGAAATACAACCCAAACACACACACCTACAACCAACAACAACAACAACAACAACAACAAACCAAATACAACCCACACACAAACACAAACACCTACAACCAAACAGAACAACAACAACAAACCAAATACACACCACACACAAACACACACACCTACAACCAACAACAACAAGAAGAAGAAGAAGAACAACAAACAATTTACACCAACAAAAAAAAAAAATCCCCTCCATCATCAACAATAACAAAAACATCAACTTCGACTTTCCTTTCCATCTGGCATCTTCCTTTAATACCCGAAATTAGCAAAGCAATGTTCTGCCTTAAGTTGGTTAGGTACGGTTTAATATTCTGGTTGCCGCTGTATCTCGTGCGTTGGTTGGGGTACTCGCAAACCAAAGCCGGGGTCGTGTCGATGGCATTCGAATTCGGAGGCGTTTTGGGGAGCGCCACCATCGGGGTAGTCGTCGATAGGTGCATGGGCGGCCGGGCGATACTAACCTGTCTAATATCAGTCATGGGGTCGACTATAGCTTTGACCGTTTTTACACTATCGTCTACAATTACGAATACCGCTCAACACGTCACATTTTTAGCTTTAGCCGGGATGCTAAACTGCGGTCCGGACATCCTGCTAGCTGGGCCGGTAGCTGTGGGCATCGGGGAGCGCGAGGGGGTGGGCGGGACGGGGGTATCGGGGGTGGTTAACGGCATGGGGTCCCTAGGTACGGTTTTAGAGGGACCGGTCGTGGCTCTGACCGTGACGTGTCTGGGTTGGAATGCTCTAATGGCGCTGATGGTGATGGTGTCGTTGATGGCTGTCGTCGTGTTACTCCGGGCGCACTTACTCGTACGTACACACACGCATATGTGTATGTTACCTTAGATTATACATACACACACTAACTTTGATTACAGACACATATACACACATACATTAACTTTGATTACACATACACACACACACATATACATTACCTTAGATTATACATACACGTACGCACACACACGCATATGTGTATGTTACCTTAGATTATACATACACACATACGTACACACACGCATATGTATACGTTACACACAAACACACACACTAACTTTGATTACAGATACATACACACACATACGTACACATTTCACATATACACACACATTAACTTTGATTACAGATACACATACGTACACACACGCATATGTATACGTTACCTTAGATTACACATACACACATACACATACGTACACACACGCATATGCACACGTTACCTTAGATTATACATACACACACATACGTACACACACGCACCAGCTACAATTACACCAGTTTGGAACCCAACTACTCAACAACCCTAGATACCGTCACTTTCTGCCCCCTGACGCCCCACCACCACAACGAGCAGCCCCCCACCACAACAACCTTGTCCCTATACCAGCCCCCAGGACCCACCGCTACAAGAAAAGCTCTATTCCAACTATTGTTAAATATATTAATTCGTAATCAACTTACTGTTCCATCAATTGTAAAATTCATGTTCTAAAGTGTAAACTCCATAAAGATTACATTTTACTGTTCCCGACTTCATAATATTAAACCACTATGTTTTATGACCCTTACCTATCTTACGTAATTTTAAACTTTACAGCAGGAGTTGTGTCGTCTTAAGTTCTGTATATATTCTAGATCTTTATGCTTCTTATTTTATCTATCTTTAATGTATATTTTCAGCCTTTTGGCTGCCGCCTGTATTAATAAACCGTTAATTATTATTATTATTATTATTTTTATGTGTATGTTACCTTAGATATGTATACTGTAATTATGTATACTATGATTAGGTATACTGTATTTTGTTATATTGTAATTATGTATACTGTATTTCATTATACTGTAATTATGTATACAGTAAATCATTAAACTGTAATTATGTAGTGTATAAATATGTATATTGTAATTATCTATACTGTAATTATATATCCCATTTCTCTTTTTTTTTTCATAATTTCATACAGTATTTATGTATGCTGTATTTTATTATACTGTATTGCAATTTATTATGTCTTGTATGGTGGGTGTGTGTGTGTGTGTGTGTGTGTGTGTGTGTGTGTGTGTGTGTGTGTGTGTGTGTGTGTGTGTGTGTGTGTTGTGTGTGTGTGTGTGTGTGTGTGTGTGTGTGTGTGTGTTCTTGTGTGTGTGTGTGTGTGTGTGTGTGTGTGTGTGATGGGTGTGTGTGTGTGTGTGTGTGTGTGTGTGTGTGTGTGTTTGTGTGTGTGTGTTCTTACCTATTTGTGTGTGTGTGTGTGTTTGTGTGTGTGTGTGTGTGTGTGTGTTATCGTGGTAATATTTGAAGGACTCGTTTACCTCCAAATTTTTTAATATACACACACACACACACAAACACACACACACACCTATCACACACACACCTACCTATCACACACACACACACCTACCTATCACACACACACACACACACACCTATCACACACACACAAACAAACAAACACACACACACACCTAAACACCCACCTATCACA
The DNA here is from genome assembly GCA_033782935.1 of Petrolisthes cinctipes. NCBI lineage: Eukaryota > Metazoa > Arthropoda > Malacostraca > Decapoda > Porcellanidae > Petrolisthes > Petrolisthes cinctipes. The sequence goes on from JAWQEG010007569.1 coordinate 15,196, forward strand.
CACACACACACACACACACACACACACACACACACACACACACACACACACACACACACACCTTTAAAATAATGAAATAAAACACCAAGTCAAAATTTTTCCTCCAAACACAAAAATATGATAAAATAAAATCCAAATAAAATTAAAAATAAAATAAAATATTATGTTTTGTGTAATAGTTTAATTAATTAATATAAATAAATATAAATACAATTACATAATATTATAATTATTTGTTAATGGGGTGTGTGGGAGTAGGGGGGACAGGCTTGAGGGGGGGGTTGGTGGGTGCGGAAATAGGGGGACAGGTTTGGGGGGTGGTGCGGGAGTAGGGGACAGGCTTGGGGGGTGCGGGAGTAGGTGGACAGGCTTGGGGGGGAGGGTAGAAAGCATATCCCCTATTCCTGCACCACCCTAACCCCTCCCCCCCCCCAAGCCTGTCCCCCTACTCCCGCACCCCCCTAAACCCCCCCCCCCACCATTCCCGCACCCCCCTAAAACCCCCCCCCCCCATTCCCGCACCCCCTTAATATTAATGGTATATAAAGTATTCTATAATGTATTAACAAAATATTTACATGTATTATTATTATTATTATTAAAAAAATATATATATATATATGTAAAATAAAAATGTATGGTAAAAATGGTTGGTATGGTAGTTCCCTAATAATTAAATGGTTGGTGTGGTAGTACCCTAATAATGTATGGTAGTGTTGGTGTGGTAGTTCCCTAATAATGTATGGTAATGTTGGTTGGTTGGTTAGGTTAGGTTAGGTTAGGTTAGGTTAGTGTATGGTAGGTTAGGTTAGTGTATGGTAGGTTAGGTTAGTGTATGGTAGGTTAGGTTAGGTTAGGTTAGGTTAGTGTATGGTAGGTTAGGTTAGTGTATGGTAGGTTAGGTTAGTGTATGGTAGGTTAGGTTAGTGTATGGTAGGTTAGGTTAGTGTATGGTAGGTTAGGTTAGTGTATGGTAGGTTAGGTTAGTGTATGGTATGTTAGGTTAGGTTAGTGTATGTTAGGTTAGGTTAGTGTATGGTAGGTTAGGTTAGGTTAGTGTATGGTAGGTAAGGTTAGTGTATGGTTAGGTTAGGTTAGTGTATGGTTAGGTTAGGTTAGTGTATGGTTAGGTTAGTGTATGGTAGGTTAGGTTAGTGTATGGTATGGTAGGTTAGGTTAGTGTATGGTAGGTTAGGTTAGTGTATGGTAGGTTAGGTTAGGTTAGTGTTAGGTTAGGTTAGGTTAGTGTATGGTTAGGTTAGGTTAGTGTATGGTAGGTTAGGTTAGTGTATGGTAGGTTAGGTTAGTGTATGGTAGGTTAGTGTTAGGTTAGGTTAGGTTAGGTTAGTGTATGGTAGGTTAGGTTAGGTTAGTGTATGGTAGGTTAGGTTAGTGTATGGTAGGTTAGGTTAGTGTATGTTAGGTTAGTGTATGGTAGGTTAGGTTAGGTTAGTGTATGGTTGGTTAGGTTAGGTTAGTGTATGGTTGGTTAGGTTAGTGTATGGTAGGTTAGGTTAGGTTAGTGTATGGTTGGTTAGGTTAGGTTAGTGTATGGTAGGTTAGGTTAGTGTATGGTAGGTTAGGTTAGGTTAGTGTATGGTAGGTTAGGTTAGTGTATGGTAGGTTAGGTTAGGTTAGTGTATGGTAGGTTAGGTTAGGTTAGTGTTGTTAGTGTATGGTAGGTTAGGTTAGTGTATGGTAGGGTAGGTTAGGTTAGTGTATGGTAGGTTAGGTTAGTGTATGGTAGGTTAGGTTAGTGTATGGTAGGTTAGATTAGTGTTATATGGTAGGTTAATCATTAATGTATGGTAGTATGGTAGATTAATAGTTGTACATAGTTATGGTAGGTTAATATTAAATGGTAGTATGGTAATGGTCTAACAACGCCTTCCCTTCATAAGTAATGGTAGGATGGTAGCCGGTATCATCAGAATAATACCTTACTACCATTCGCCGTCCGTCTGGTAGGTCCACAAAGTATTCCCCTTCTGTTTGGTAACCATCTCTCTTTTCACTGTGGCCAAAGTTAGTCCCGTGATTATTGTCTGACACTCCATAACCAAAGTTGTATTCGGATGAGACCTGTTGATGGCGAAAGAAGAAAAATAATAATAATAATAGTAGTAGTAGTAATAGTAATAATAATGGTAATAATAGTAATAGTGGTTATTGTCTGACACTCCATAACCAAAGTTGTATTCGGAAGAGACCTGTTGATGGAAAGAGAGAGAGAATAGTAGTAGTAGTAGTAGTAGTAGTAATAATAATAGTAGTAATAATAATGATGATAATAATCGTAATAATGATAATATTGACAATAATAATAATAATAATAATAAAAATAATAATAATAATAGTAGTAGTAGTAGTAATAATAATGGTAATAATAATAATCGTAATAGTAATAATAATGGTAATAATAATAATAATAATAATAATAGTAATAATAATAATAATAATAGTAGTAGTAGTAGTAGTAATAATAATGGTAATAATAGTAGTGGTTATTGTCTGATACTCCATAATTAAAGTTGTATTCGGATGAGACCTGTTGATGGGGAGAGAGAGAGAATAGTAGTAGTAATAGTAGTAGTAATAGTAATAATAATAGTAGTAGTAGTAGTAATAATAATGGTAATAATAGTAGTAGTAGTAGTAGTAGTAATAGTAATAATAATAGTAATAGTAGTAATAATAATAGTAGTAGTAGTAATAGTAATAATAATGGTAATAATAGTAATGATAGTTGTCTGATACTCCATAACCAAAGTTGTATTCGGATGAGACCTGTTGATGGCGAGAGAGGAAAAATAGTAATAATAATAATAATAATGGTTGTCTAATACATCATAACCAAAGTGGTATTATGAGACGTGTTAATAATAATAATAATAATAATAATAATGGTGTTGATGGTGGAGGGAGAGAGAGAAAAGTATAACATCCAGGTGAGTACTTGTCATTATTACCCCACCATACACACACAGTTTTAATTGACAGTCTGAATGAAGAAACCAGGTTTTTTAATTAACTGCAGGCCAGTTTGAGAGTGTATGGGGATATTTTGAACTGCAGACAGGACGGAAAGTCGACCTGGTGAACTGAAGGCCATGTCAAAAATCTGGCGTCAGTTGTGGTAAAAAACCCAATGTACACATGTTGTGAAGGAAGAGATGTTGCCATGGTGTTGGCTGTGTGTTAATTGAAGTTAGAACGGAAGGTAGGACTGAATAGTGTGTGGGCACATACAGGGGACTGCAGGCCTGTTAGTTCAGTCAGACTGGCAATTAAAACTGCGTGTATCGGGAGGCTTTACACAACACGTACGTTTTCCCTTAACATATACCAGTCTCTGTGGTATTCCCATTCTCATTGTGTTTCCCGCCCTTGGTTTGTATTACCCACGGTCGAGTTACTACTTACTAACTCGACTGTGGTATTACCCACATTACTACTCAGCTGCAGCAATCCGAGGATATAAATTCACACCACTACCTGCCCCTCGGTCATCCCTGGTTAGTGGAATTGTTGGACAATTTTACCAGCCCCCCCCTATAGGCTGTTCACCTTGTAGTAAGTAGGTACAGCCATGGGTGATAGTGGTGGACCAGAGGGTACAAGGAGTGTTGGACAGTAACTGAACGGAGTTAGAAAAAGTGAGTGTTCTAAACCTCTCCTTGTACCCTGGTCCACCACTATCACCCATGGCTGTACAGTACGTGTACCTGGGTATACCTGGATGTAGAGTAACTTATAATAACAACAAACAACTTACTGTATGGTATCTCTTCTCAACGGGATCAATGTGTACAGATGGCTTGTATACAGGCTGGGCTTTGGAGGTGTATACAGGCTTGGTAGGGGTGTATACAGGCTTCGTGGGGGTGTATACAGGCTTCGTGGGGGTGTATACAGGCTTCGTGGGGGTGTATACAGGCTTGGGGATGTAGACTGACTTGGTAGGGGTGTATACAGGCTTCGTGGGGGTGTAGACTGACTTGGTAGGGGTGTATACAGGCTTGGGGGTGTAGACTGACTTGGTAGGGGTGTATACAGGCTTGGGGGTGTATACAGGCTTCATGGGGGTGTATACAGGCTTCGTGGGGGTGTAGACTGACTTAGGAGTATACTTGGGTTTAGGAGTGTATGATAGAGTATACTGGGGTTTTGGAGTATAAGTAGTAGGAATATATTTAGGCTTGGGAGTGTATGATGGAGTATATTTTGGTTTTGAAGTGTATGACGGAATATATTTTGGCTTAGAAGTGTATGACGGAGTATATTTTGGTTTAGGAGTGTATGATGATGGAGTATAAGTGGTAGGAGTATATTTTGGAGTATATTTTGGTTTAGGAGTGTATGACGGAGTATATTTAGGCTTAGGAGTGTATAACGGAGTATAATATTTTGGAGTATACTTAGGCTTTAAAGTATACAGTGGAGTATATTTTGGCTTTGGAGTATATTTGGGTGTGTATGTTTGAGTATATTTAGGCTTGGGTGTGTATGTTGGAGTATATTTAGGCTTAGGTGTGTATGTTGGAGTATATTTAGGCTTAGGTGTGTATGTTGGAGTATATTTAGGCTTTGAAGTGTATGTTGGAGTATATTTAGGCTTAGGTGTGTATGTTTGAGTATATTTAAGTTTGGGTGTGTATGTTGGAGTATATTTAGGCTTGGGTGTGTATGCTAATGAAGTATGTTTGGGCTCAGCTGTGTATAACGGTGTGTATGATGGAGTTGTATGATAGGGTGTAACAGTAGGTGTGTAATGAGAAGGTGTAGGTGTGGAATGAGAGGGTGTA
>JAWQEG010007570.1:2500-26949 GCA_033782935.1 Petrolisthes cinctipes
CTTTAATGGGTAACACTTTAATGGGTAACACTTTAATGGGGTAGGACTTTAATGGGAAATACTTTAATGGGTAACACTTTAATGGGTAACACTTTAATGACACTTTAATGGGTAACACTTAAAGGGGAAAGGTTTTCTGTTTTTAATTCTGGAGCAACTGATTCCTCCAAACTATTCAAGCAAACAGACACCATTATTTTTGCTCATCTGGTCCTGTTTCCTACCATACTTTGGAGGAATCAAGGCACTCCAATGTACCAAAAAAGAATTACCACCTTAAGAAGATTGGGATTTTCCTGTGACACTTAAAATCACCTGCTGCTTCATCAAAAACATTGTAACGTAATAAAGAGTAACGTTACGCAATTAAACGCAAAGAAACAATTTTAACCTTTTAACGATGGTGTAACCTCATTAAAAATATAATCAATGGGTGTTAGAATGAAAAAAAAAATATCTATCTATATATATAAATTATCTCTTCTGTCGTTGAATGTGCTAAGGAATTAAAGGGAAGACATCTGCTTGGAATACATTTAAGTCTATCTAGTCCTCTAAATTCTACAACAAAACACATCACTTAGCCTTTAACGGTGGGATTCTGTTTCCCCCTGGCATAGTCTGGAGGAGTCAGTAACGACCCAATTTCCAAAGCAGAATATTTCCCTTAAGAATAAGTCATGAGGGGGAGATTCTTGTTAACGGTGAATTAAAAGTTTTCTGACTCCCTCAAACTATGCCAGGAAACAGGCAGGTACCCTATTAGTACCATTGAGGTGATTGGTTTCCTGGAATAGTTTGGGGGCAACCAGTAGCCCTTCCAATTCACCAACAAAAGAATTTCCCCTTAAAAAAAAAAAAAAAAAAAAAAAAAATTATATATATATATATATATATAAGGGAAATGAAGTGAGTGAGGCAAAAAAAAAATCTATATAAGGAAAATGAAGTGAGTGAGAGGCGGCAAGTGACCGTCAGACTCCGTGGCGGGTTCGATAATCAATCAAGTGGTCTCATTCACATGTGCTCGATACAGCCGATAGTAGCCTTCCGTCACCACTCACACACGTCGTCAAGTGAGGCGACACCAACCCCTGTTATGATCGTGTAGGATACCTATTAAAACACATGAACACACACACATCTTCATTTGCAGACACGCAGAAACATATGTTTACCCGTAAGCACAAGGCATTTTCACTCTCAAACGCAAACGTTAACACACACATACACACTCTTAATCGCACGCACACACGCACACCCTCTATCAGGACTGAGTTGTCTACAATTAACTGGAAGGGAAACAGCCATACATAAATATAATTGAGAGTCAGTCATATAACTAGTACTTGCGTTTCCCTGAAGGTGATTCCATATCTGATTAAAAGTGCTATCACTACTAAAACCTTCAATAAAATTCCCGCAAGTCAAAATGGTTGGTGTTTTCTGAGTAACAACAACAAAAAGTCTATACCAAACTTTGTTGATTTGTTTTGTTCGTCGGAGCTGTCCAGAAAACTATCCACTCCCAATAGTTTCCATCAACGTAAAGTCCTATTTCGTCCTGGGCCAATATCAGCGCTATCTCGGCCCTCACACTATTAAGGGAAGTGGACAGGGGCATAAGGGGCGCAGGGGGGCAGGGAGGCGGGGACAGAAGGGAACAGAGGGGTAGGGGTCAGAGGGCAGGGGTGGGGTAGGGGTGAGTGGGAAGGGGATAGGGGGTCAGAAGGCAGGGGAGCAGGAGGCGAATTGGTGGCAAGGGGGGGGCAAGGGGGGGCAAGGGGCAGCAGGGGGACGGGGGGGGGAGTAGAATAGGACACACAAGAGCTCCGAAACTGAACAAACTAAGCGACATTATTCCCCACACCACAAAGTACTGTACCTCCTCCATTCCTTCTTGCTTACAATAGATTTAAAGTGAAAATACTAAGGTAATATTAACAGTCACAAAACCATAAAAGTACAGCCACAATCAAATAACCACTGACACATTCCTTCCATTGTGCAAATAAATCAGTATCATATCAAAATATAATCATACAACACCTTACGTCAACTCAACCCCCTCATTTATTATTATGAGGTGCTGCAAAATCATACACGTGTTGTTCTTTATTACCAAGATATTTATTACTATGGAAGGAAAGTGTCGGTGGATATTTGATTGTGGCTGTACCTTATATAATAAACTGAAGAGAGATTATATAACAGCACATTGCCCACCATAGCATATCAAAATCTTTAAAATAAACTATATGTAATGGTGTTCAGGAAATAATTATTGGGTAATGCAAACTTCACCTCACTGATAAGTTACTGAAGTTCTGCAAAGGTTACAGTTACGTCGCGCTGAAAAGAAAGAAGCTTACGTAACAGAAGGTTAGGCACAGGTAACACAAGGTAGGAAAACTTATTATATTTTATGGATGGTCATAACATTAATTCTCGGGCAGTAAATCTCGGTGATAATTAGTCTCATTAGACAACCCTATACCCTTCCTTATCTTTCCCCTCCTATACCACCACACTCGGCTTCCCTTCCTCTTGGCCTTCACGTCCCCCCTCCCTCTCCCTCTCCCCCCCCCCCCTCTCTCTCTCTCTCTCTCTCCTCTCTCTCTCTCTCTCTCTCTCTCTCTCTCTCTCTCTCTTTCTCTCTCTCTCTCTCTACTTCCTCATCCTTTTTCTCCTTTTCCTCCTCTCCCTCTCTCTCTCTCTCTCTCTCTCTCTCTCTCTCTCTCTCTCTCTCTCTCTCTCTCTCTCTCTCTCTCTCTCATCCTTTTTCTCCTTTTCCTCCTCAACCTCCTGCTTTTCGCCCTCAGACTTCAATTTCTCCCTCTCTCGTCCTTCCATTTCTCTGCTTTCTCGCCTCGCATCTCTCCCTCTTTCTTCTGCTTCTGGTCTTCCACCTCATCATCATCATCATCATCCACAACCATTACCTCCTACTCCTCCTCCTTTTCCTCGTCTGCTTCCTCTTTCTATTCCTCCTTCTTTCCTCGTCTGCTTTTCCTACTATTTCGTATCCTTCTTTCGTCCTTCCTTTCCTCGTCTGCTTTTACCTTCTATTTCTTATCCTTCTCTTCCTCCTCCTCCTTCCTTTCCTCGTCTGCTTCCTCCTTCTATTTCGTATCCTTCTCTTCCTCCTTCCCTTCATCGTCTTCTTCCCTCCTCCTCAAATGTTTATCCTTATCTATCCCTTTCCCTTCTTCTGCTTCCTCCCTCTCCTGTTTCTTATCCATATATCTCTACTTCCCTTCTTCGTCTCCGTCGTCCCTCTCTTACTTCCTATCCTTCTCTTCCTCCTTCCTATCCCTCTCTTCTTTCCTATCTGACCGTCCTCCTCTCATCCAGCCTTCCTTCTACCACCACCTTTCCTTTTACTTCACTTACCTACCATTTTTCCTCTTCCTAAACGGCAGTCGACTTCCTCTCATCTTCCATCTTTTATCTCTCCTTTCCTCTTCCTTTCATTTTCCATCTTTTTATCTCTCTTTTGCTCTTCTCCTTCTCCATCTCAGGACACTTTCCTCACAAGCCCCTCCATCCCTCCTCCACTATACCTCATTCTCTCCCAGTCTTCTTCCCTTCTTCCCTACCTCTCGTTTCCTCCTTCCCTCCTTCCCTACCACCTCTCCTCCCTACCTCCTTCCCTCTTTCCCAACCTACTTCTTCCCTTCCTCCTTCCCTCCCTACCTACCTTCTTCCCTCCTTCCCTACCACCTCTCCTCCCTACCTTCTTCTCTCCTCCTTCCCTACCTTCTTCCCTCCTTCCCTACCTCCTGTCCTCCCTCCCTCCTTCCCTACCTCCCTCCTTCCCTACCTACCTTCTTCCCTTCCTCCTTCCCTACCACCTCTCCTCCCTACCTTCTTTCCTCCCTCCCTCCTTCCCTACCACCTCTCCTCTACCTCCTTCCCTACCTACCTTCTCCCCTCCTCCCCTCCTTCCCTACCTACCTTCTTCCCTCCTTCCCTACCACCTATCCTCCCTCCTTCCCTACCTCCTTTCCTCCCCTCCCTCCCTCCCTCCTTCCAGACATTTCTTTTTCTCCCCCAGCCGGTTATTTTTTTTCCTTCGAATTTTCTCATCCGTCCAAGTTCCCATCCTCATCTTTCATTCCCTGATTTCTTCTTTTCTCCTCCTCCCTCCTTCCTCCTCCTCCTCCTCCTCCTCCTCCTCCTCTCTCGTCCCTTCTTCCTCCCTCTTTTCCTCCTTCACCACTCATTTTTTTTCTTTTCTCCTCCTCCTATTCCTCCTCCTCTCTCTTCCCTCCTTTCCCTCGCTTCACGACTCATTTTTTTCTTCTTTTCTCCTCCTCCTCCTCTCTCTTCCTTCTTCCCTCGTTCCTTTCCTCCCTTCACGACTCATTTTTTTCTTCTTTTCTCCTCCTCCTCCTCCTCTGTTTTGTCCCTTCCTCCCTCTTTTCCTCCCTTCATGACTATTTTATTTTATTTTCCTCCTCCTCCTCCTCCCTCCATTCATGACTCTCATATTTTTTGTCCTCCTCCGTATTTCTCCCTCCAAATTTCTTTCGTCTTCGTCTTCTTCTATCTCGTCCAATAATTGCCTAATCTATTTTCTGGCCGGGATTCCTCTGCTATCGGGGTTACAATGGTTTCTGTTTTACAAGACTGTTTCACCTTTTCATCAGGATTCGTTTTATTTTGTCCTTATCTTCGGTACTCTGTTTTTTTTTTCTCTCTCTCTTTTCTTTTACTTCTCTTCTCTTTTTTTCCTTTTCTTCTTCTTCTCTTCTCTTTTTTCCTTTTCTTCTCCTCTTCTCTTTTTGCCTTTTCTTCTTTTTCCTTTTCTTCTCTTTTTTTTCCTTTTCTTCTTTTTTTTTCCTTTTTTTCTCTTTTTCTCCTCTTATTATCTTCTTTTTTTCTTTCTTTTCTCTTTTCTCTTGTTCTTCTCTTCTCCCCTTTTTCTTCTTTTTTTCGCTTTCTCTTCTCTTCTCATTCCTCCTTTTCTCTTCTCTTCTCACTCCTTCTCTTCTTTCTTTTCTTATTTTCTCTTCCCATTCGTTAGTTTTGTGTCTTCCTCGTCTCCTTCCCGCTCCCATCCTTTCCTTTCCTTTACATCCCTTTAATATCTTCCTCTCATTTCTCTTTCTCCCCTTTCCGTCCATTTATTCCATTACATTTCCTTCCCTTTACGTCTTTTGCATGCCACTCTTTTCCATTTTCTTCCACTTGTTTCACTCTCTTTCCTTCTCCTCCTCCTCCTTTTTATTTTTATTTTATTTTTATTTATATTCCTTTTATTATTTTAGTCGTTATCTATCTCTATATTCCTCTTCCATTACTTCGCATCTAATTAAAGCTTTTATATTATATTTTGGTACATCTCAAAAAAAGTAATTACCCATCCTTGGAATATTATACTTTCCTTCTTTTCCATTTCTTGAGTAAGCTTCCTCATTATGCTTGATCACCATTCATTAGCTTAAGGACCTCGTTTATCTTTCCTTCCTTGAATTTTTTTTTTTTTTTTTTTTTTTTTTTTTTTTTTTTTTTTTTTTTTTTTGAGGGGCGTAGTTAGGTTTGAGCCAAATTATTTTCCTTCCTGGGGTCAAATATTTTCTGCTTGTGTGCACTTCTCTTTTTTCAGTTCTTTATTTCTATCTGATTTATTTATTGCAACCTGAATGTGTATTTTGTTTTATCTCATTTACTGTTAGTTATAATTTTACTGTATTGATGAAGTTGTCTGTTTTTTCCTTTATAATTCCATTCTCACATTATTATATTTATCTTTTTTTTTACTACTGTCATTCCTTTCCTTCTTTACAATCGTAGAAAACATTTTCTTTCCTCTCCCTATCACGTATCACTCCAACCTTTCCTACTTGGCTCCTTCCCTCCCTCCCTCCTTCCTTCCTTAACATTCTTCATACTCTCAATCTTCCACCATCATCCCTTCTTATCGATCCCTACTTCTCCTTCTTACTCCTTACCTTCCTACCGTCTTCCCTGCTTCCTTCATCACGTTCTCTCTCTCTCTCTCTCTCTCTCTCTCTCTCTCTCTCTCTCTCTTCGATAAGGTAATTTTCCTATCCCATTTTCTCCTTCTTCCACTTCTCTTCCACTTCTATCAGGCTTCTTCAGTACCACTTTTCCTCATCTTTTGGCGCCCTACCTCCGTTGAATCCTTCCCTACATTCCTCAGCTGTACCTCTCATACTCTCTTGCTTTTTTTTCCTTATTTCTTCAGGTTAATTGTTAGTCAAAAGTTTCTTTCCGTTGTCACAAAAATTATCCTTTCCCGAAGGCAAATGGAATTGAAAACCTGAGTGACATAGTATTTTTCTCCCTCTCTCCTATTCTGTTCCTGGGAGTGAATGGTATCACTTTTTACGTCTCATTGGCAGCCATAGCAATTCTTCTTGTTTACGTTTTTATAAAATAGGAATCATGTAGTTATTCAAATACTGATGAACTTTGGTACGACAACAAGATAACTTTAGATTTATCCTTGTTAGAGAGGGAGGTAAAAATATTTATGGAAAAGCCTTTATCTAGACTGATATATCATGTTGTAACTGACTATTCCCTTTAAGGCACATTCCATGCTCAAGCTCAGGCAATATCACCTGCATATGATTCACATTAATGTTGCAAGCAACGGGCCATACAAAAGACGTATAAAGGGAGATAAAACAGAATGTCAATATGTCAGGTTCATATAAAGGAGATACACAGCAATTCATTAGTACTGTAAATTATCACAATTCCATATCACTTCAGTGTGGCATTTAAAGCTGTTATTTATATGTACAGTCACGTTCAAAAGTCCTACATCGGGTGAATGAAAGTGAGCCAAGAGAGTGAATCTTATGAACCAATATTTCAGACACCAACATCTATAGTTTTGCAGAGTTTCGTTCGAGGATGTTACAGGACTATTGTATTTCTCCTCAAGATGAAGACAAACTTTCCCTCAGCGACATAACAGATGTAACCACACTTGCCACAATCCGTCACTCTCTTTCTCCAAGTTGAGGGAAACTTTACAATACCACACTAACTTGCCAAAAATCATATATGTTTGTCATGCTAAAATAAATATACAGTTATGAAGTACAAATTATTATATACACATTATACGCCATTATTATTTAACTGATGGAAGGGCCAAACAAATACACTGTCGCTTCACTTACTAATAAAACGAAAATCAGTTAGGCTACTGGTGGTCTCAGAATTCTCACTTGTTATTATGAAGGGATCTCTGAGGGTCAGGTGAACTAAAATATGTATGGTTTAGTCGCAAGAGTTTGTTTGGGCAGTGTTCATATAACCTATCTATAAAATTAAGGATTAATCATTAAGGATTATTACAATTAACGAAGCTATAACTATTAACACACTAGAATATTATTTGTCGTACAAGGTTTAAGTGGAGAAAGTACTCTGTTACATGACTTACATTTCTATCAGGAGTTTCGCTTTAAGTGAGAACAGGCTTAGCAGGCGCTCCTCTTTAAGCGTAGACGAGAAGGTGGTGAATCAAAGTTTTGTTAAGGGACCCTATGATACAGTCAGAAAATTGGGGGTAAACGAGTCTTTCAAATATTAACACGAAACACCACCTAGGCTATATGGAATGAGACAGGGTGAAGAAAAAGCCACTAGTTCTTTCATGATCACAGGGTCACTTAAAGATTTGGCCAAAACTAAATAACTCTGTGTATGATGTAACCGAGAATCCAGGAACTCTCAATCTGTTATAACAATCCTCTCACACAGATTATTTAACCCTTATTCTTGTGTGTGTGTGTGTGTGTGTGTGTGTGTGGTATGTGTGTGTGTGTGTGTGTGTGTGTGTGTGTGTGTGTGTGTGTGTGTGTGTGTGTGTGTGTGTGTGTGTGTGTGTGTGTGTGTGTGTGTGTGTGTGTGTGTGTGTGTGTGTGTGTGTGTGTGTGTGTGTGTGTGTGTGTGTGTGTGTCATATATAATCCAGTATATCAGGTATATAATCAAATACCAATACATTTACGTTTATCATCAACACAAATAAAAACGGGTGAATTTCGTTAATTGGTTGTGCGAGGGGTGGGTGTGTGGCTGGGCGAGGGGTGGGTGAGTGGCTGGGCGAGGGGTGGGTGTGTGGCTGTGGCTGGGCGAGGCAGTGTGCAACTTGGTGAGGGAGAACCAGGCACTTTGTGATACCTTTTTAATCACCATTACATTTTTCCATTCTCAGTCTTAATCACCTCGTACACACCACGCCAATGACTGACTGGCTTACTAATTAACGGCGTAAAGCAGTGCAGGAATATCAATTATTCGGACGCTTAATTAAATTATCCAATGCATGAATATTCAAATATTGAAATTACAATTCTGCCGTTCTAAACAGTAATTGTCAAAATATATTATTTATATCAAACGTATCAATATGCATTAACACTGATATTAACTTGCATACTTTTGATTACATAAAAATGATATATAAATAAATGCTAAAAAAAAACATTGGGTATATTCGATATGAAAGAGAAAATATAAATCCATTGAGCAATAGAAGCAATTTTATGGAAAGGGGAAAGGATTGGGACTGCGAAATGTATGCCAAATTTCAAGCGGAAAGAGTGAAATGGAGGAGAAGGAATCGTGGAAGGAAAAAGGAATGTGTGGAAAGTTGAATATCACAGGAAAAACGACGGAGGCTAACGAATATATTCACGAAATGGACGAGAAAACTTTACTGAGCGAGAGGAGGAGGAGGCGGGCGTCGAAAGTCAAACGAGAAATTCCGTGATTATCAAAGAAACAATCGGGATCATCAAGTAAGAGCATCTATCAAATCAAATCAAAGAAGAAGAAAGTTCCTAATGCAAGACCAGCCTATTACAACTCAGTGAAGGCAAGAAGTGGCACGTGTAGCGCTCCATCTGTTATTCCACCAAGTTACAATTTATTATTTTTATCTTGTCAAGAGTATTTTTTTTTTTTTTTTTTACTCGGGGATTAATAAGACGCTCCAAAAATGTCTTGTTACCGGCTATACTAGAGGTGTATCTTAAAGTGAAGTTGCTGGGTGGGTGGGTGGGAAGAGAGGCAAGGTTTGTACTGTATTTGGGAGCAGGGAAGAGAGGCGAGGTAGTGTATTTGAGAGCAGGGAGGTGAGAAGATGTAGTGTATTTGGGAGCAGGGAAGAGAGGCGAGGTAGTGTATTTGGGAGCAGGGAAGGGAGGAGAAGTAGTGTATTTGGGAGTAGGGGATGGAGGAGAAGTAGTGTATTTGGGAGCAGGGAAGTGAGAAGATGTAGTGTATTTGGGAGCAGGGAAGTGAGAAGATGTAGTGTATTTGGGAGCAGGGAAGGTAGGAGAGGTAGTGTATTTGAGAGTAAGGATCAGAGAAGGAAGAGAAGCGTGGTATTACTATATTTGGGGAGCCTGAACTTAACACCTCCCTTTCCTCTCTATCCTCTCATTTCTTTCATAATTTTGTATTTCGCTTTCTACTATGCCATTACCTCTTCAGTTCTCTCTTTCTCTCCCTCTTTTTTATTATATCTATTCCTTCTTTCTCTGCCAGTACTTTTCCATCTTTCTCTTTCCATTCCTTTTTTATTTCGCTTCCTTCTCTGCCGTAGCCTCTCCCTCTCTCATCTCTTTATTATTTCCATTCCTTATCTGCCATTACCGCTCCTTATCTCTCTCTCCCCTCCCTTACTATTTTATTTTCCTTCTTTCTATTCCATTACTTCTCCATCTCCCTTATTTTTATTATTTCCCATCATTCTCAGCCATTACCTACCTATCATTCTCTCTCTATCATCCCCTTCCTTCTACCTCCTGATCTTCGCTTCATTTGCTTTCCACTATCTTTTTATTCCTTTGCCATTGAGGATATTGAAATTTGAGAGGGTCTGCCAGTCCCATGTGGAACTGTGGGAAACGAACTAGACAAATATCGACCTTATCAGAGCAACCTTAAGGGGAAAATCTTGTTCTTGGTGAATTGGAAGGCTACTGATTTCGCCTCACTGTGCCAGAAAACAACACGCCCTCGATGATACGAATAGGAGGATCCGTTTCGTGGCATAGTCTGGTGGAATCAAGAGACCTTCCAATTCACCAACAATATTTTATCTCCCCTTAATCCCCTCCCCCTCGCAGGATGAAGACGATATCAGAGAAGGTGGGAGCATTCAACTCGAGGCAGGCAAACATCTCACTCCTGATGCCGACTGACAAGCACACATAGGAACGCTCTCTCTCACTCTCTCTCTCTCTCTCTCTCACACACACACATTCACTTCACTAACTTACTCTCTCTCACTGACTCTCTCACTCTCGCGCTTTTATTCTCACTCTCTTTTATTTTCTCTCTCTCCCCTCTCCCTTCTCTCTCTCTCTCTCTCTTTCTCTCTCTCTCTCTCTCTCTCTCTCTCTCTCTCTCTCTCTCTCTCTCTCTCTCTCTCTCTCTCTCTCTCCCTCCCTCGTACACACACACACACATATACCACCAACACTCCACCACCACCACCACTACCATGACACATCTCTCTCACTCTTCACCAAGCATTGAAACATTATCACACCGAGAGCTGTAGGCACGAACAAAAGCTTTCTAACACACACACACACACACACACACACACACACACTGACTGACTGACTCCAAGTAAACATTGCGTGTGTGTGTATAAGCTTGTTCATGTGTATGTGAGTAAGCTTGTTCATATGTGTGTGTGTGTGTGTGTGTGTGTGTGTGTGTGTGTGTGTGTGTGTGTGTGTGTGTGTGTGTGTGTGTGTGTGTGTGTGTGTGTGTGTGTGTGTGTGTGTGTGTGTGTGTGTGTACGTACCTAATCTCGGGATAGCAGATGCCAAACTATTATTACCGTACAGTCGGTGGAAATGAGGAAGGATAGGGTGACGGAAATTAGAATCTGAGTGTGTGTGTGTGTGTCCGTGTGTGTGTGTCCGTGTGTGTGTGTGTGTGTGTGTGTGTGTGTGTGTGTGTGTGTGTGTGTGTGTGTGTGTGTGTGTGTGTGTGTATTCCTGTGTGTGTGTGTGTGTGTCCGTGTATTCCTGTGTGTGTGTGTGTGTGTCCGTGTATTCCTGTGTGTGTGTGTGTGTGTCCGTGTATTCCTGTGTGTGTGTGTGTGTGTCCGTGTGTTCCTGTGTGTGTGTGTGTGTGTGTGTGTGTGTGTGTGTGGAGGAGGAGGAAGAGGAGTGGAGGATCAAGCCTGAGGACTGCACCGTAATGAACGATCGATATGTTTGCCTGAGCGAGGGCGAGAGAAAGTAGGAAGGAAACCAAGTAAAATAGAAACAGAGAAAACGGAATGGGAAGTAAAAAGGAACAGAGAAGACGGAATGGGAATTTTTGCTGATAAAAATTACACTTGGATACCATTACATAATTGACGAAAAGCATTCAATAACTGCCAGTTTAGTGAGAAACGTTAACAGATATCGAAAAAAAAAAAAAAAAAACGCAGAATTACACACTAGCATACACACACCCACAAATGAAATAAACTAAAAGAAAATTACACATAATAAAGAGTCTAGCAGAACAATGGATAAAGTAACAGCTCAACATACATACATACATACAGTAGATGGATTAAATACAGAGAGGACACACAAAACAGACATACAGTATATATAGGGAGGGAAAGAGAACATAAAAACACAAGAATGGCATCACGCATTGATATAACACCGGGACAGACTTTAACGTACAGTATAGTGAAGAGGAGGAAAGTGTACAGTATGTGTGGGCAGGTAAGAGCTCGATCTGATTGTGTAGAGGCTAGGGCGAGGAGAGGGAGGGGTGGTGGGCGAGTGTTGTGGTGTGGGTGGATAAAGAGAGGAGTAGGAGGAGGAGGAGGCTATGTGTAAGTATTAAAGTGGTGTGGGTGAAGCGTAGGTGTGCCTGAAACAAGTGCAAAAATTATGAGAAAAAAAACAAGACATGTGTTTGGTTGGGGGTGAAGTATGTGTGCAGGAGTGTGTAGGATTGGGTGTGGTGTGTGTGTGTGTGTGTGTGTGTGTGTGTGTGTGTGTGTGTGTGTGTGTGTGTGTGTGTGTGTGTGTGTGTGTGTGTGTGTGTGTGTGTGTGTGTGTGTGTGTAAATGAAGCATAAACTAAGTGAATGGGTGTTAAAATATAGTATACATGAATGAGAACGGCGATATAAAATGCCCGATTGTGAGGTAGAAATGTAGGAATGTGTGACGAAAGTGGAGGAATGACAAGAAAGAAGTGTGGAAGTGTCTGAACGGAATGCAATAAGAAAGAGTATGAGTACAGACGTGTAGGAATGTAAGGGAAGCATTGTGTAGGAGAGTAAAGTGCGACGTGTAGGAGTATTAAAAGGGAAGTATATAAGAGTGTGAGGCTAAATACAGTATATCCCTTAGGCAGGCTCGGTATGTGGGGAGTAGGGTGCGTGGGAATGAACTACAGCAAGTGGGAATATAAGGTCAGGCGTGGGAAAAGGTTACATACAGTCTGAAAGAGAGACGTAATACTGATTTTTTTTTTTTTTTTTTTTTTTTTTTTTAATATTCCAGTGTACAGTCAGTCACGCTCACCTTACTCGAAAAAAACGTACATTAATGGGATTTCTTTACGTTATATATCCTCCTCCTCTCTATAAACAACTACATACATTCAGAATCAGATTTGTGATACGATACCTGGTGTTTAGCAAAGTGAAGGAATAAACCAAGTGTTATGTTACATTATGTTATGCCGGAGTAACTAACACTGTTATATTTATACTATCAGCCAGAGTTACAGTGTTCATGGCATATGTAACTATATATAATGCAATTCTATGGGGAAGGACTATATTCTTTATTGAGTTTGGTAAAATTATTCATACTTTGGATATGTTCACACTGCTGTCGACACGAACACTTGTTGAACACACACCTTTATAACTTTTACGGTATGCTAGTGCACCATAGGTTATATCACGTAGTATAAAAAGTTATGTCATTTTAACAATGGGTATTCTTTTTAAACAAAAACATTTATATAGGTTGTTGTAATTTGCTTCAAAGTTTCATATTTTTATCTTTGATATGCATCAATCGTTTTTCTATGTATATATTCCTGTATCTGTCCGTATTTTAGTGTTTTTGCTCGTCTTCAATGCTTCACTTATGCTATTCAATACATAAATAACAATCTAAAATTGATATATTTTATCCTGTTCGAAATTAAGTGTATTCGCTCGTCTGTAATGCCGTATTAATGTTATTCAATACAAACAAATATAACAATAAAAAAAGAAATATTGCTATCTTGTCCTTATTTAAGTGTGTTTGCTAGTCATCAATGCCTTATTTCTGTCCTTCAGTACATCATAGCAATCCAAAAGTGAAAGACTACGATCCTTCAAAGAAATACAACAAACAGAAACCAGGAAAATCAAGAAAATATAAGGAACCCCAGCCAGCCTGAGTCCACACCAGAGCGAGCGGCTTTCCTGCACTGATGAGCACTACCCGATGAGGCTCCTTTATCTCCCTCCTCCTCCTTGTCTCCCCTTTCTTTCCTTCCTTACCTCTCCTTTTATTCCCATTTTTTCTATTCGGTCGAAGTTCATCCCTCATCAAATTATATATCTTCACTTCTCACTATTCTTTATCCCTCTCCTCCTCCTTATCTCCTCTTCCTTTCTTTCCTTCCTTAACCTCTCCTTTTATTCCCATTTTTTCTATTCTGTCGACGCTCATCCCTCATCAAATGATATCTCTTCACTTCACACCATTCATTATCTCTCTCACCCCACCTTCTCCTTTCCCTTGTTTCCATTTCCCTGCTCCACCTCGTCTCCCCTTCTTTACTTCCTTCCTTCCTTCCTTACCTCTCCTTCCCAATTCTCTTTTATGTCGTTGCTCATTTCTCACTATCTCATCTCCACTTCTTCCCACCTTTCATTATCTCTATCACCCCATCTCATCTCCTTTCCTTTACTTCACTTTCCCTATCTTCTCCTCCTCTTCCTCCATCATTCGACTCATTCTACTCCGGTCTCATCTAACATCCCCTCCAGTTACCTGTACACCTCCTTTCCCCCTCGTTAATCTCTCCCCGCCCTCCTCCCTTCCCTCATCACCGTGGCTCACAGCAATTAGGGATCTGGCGCGACGCAATTCCCTGTAAGCAGTAGAGGACCTGACCATCCCATTCTCCAGTGCTCTTGGTGGGTCCCTGTGTGTCAGATCTCGGTCCTTCGTTAATGAGGGTCAGGTAAAATTGTTGGCCAGAGTTCCGTTCCATCCATCCATCCATCTTTTCGTTTTTACACCTATAAATTATCAAGGGACCCTGTGATGTAGTCAGAAAATCTGGAAGTAAACGAGTCCTTCAAATATTGCCACAAAACACCACCTCTATGGAAGGAGCTTGTTTCGTGGCATAGTCAGGTGGAAGCAGATGCCTCCAATTCTCATACACGATCACAGGATCCTTAAGGTCGATATTGGGTCTCCTTACATCACTTCCTTCCCCCCCCCCTCCCTCTCCTCATAAATTTCCACATGTGACTAGCAAACCCTCTCAAATTTCAGGACCTTCAATGTCATGTTTTGCCTGGTTGATCGAGGAAACCGCAATGAACGAAAATCGATGAGGTTTATCAGTAAGATCGGAGAGATTGCTTGACAAATTAATACTCTCCGGAAACTCAGCCATGAATTACAGTATATACTTTAAAAAATAAGTCATATTATGTTCATAGCAAATTCTGATGCTACATATCCATAATTTATTACAAGGAGTTTGTCGTGTTTACATTTGTGAGAAATTTCGAGTGTGAAACATACTCAAACGTAAAGTGTCGACCATTACATAAACTCGCAAAGCTAATCACATATATAATTTCGTATAGATAAAGTAACATTACAAAGGAAAATAGAACAATTCCTCCAAGTGAATGCAAATTCCGTCCTTCATCTTTAATAATATCACTCAAAAGGAGGAATAATTCATTCTCTATACCCTGCTGCTGAAGTGAAAATTCAGAGGCCTCAGCATATTTGTCTAGGAGAGTGGAGGTGAAACCCAAACCTCGACCTCACTTCACGAGCTTTTACTTGAAGGTGAGGGGAGCCGGGTAGCCAAGAGAAATTGTGCCGATGTGGTGGTGGTGGTGGTGGTGGTGACTGAGATGGTGGTGATGGTGGTGGTTGGTGGTGATGGTGGTGGTTGGTAGTGGTGGTGGTGGTTGAAGTGGTGGTGTCGATTAAAGTGGTGGTGATTGAAGTGGTGGTGATTGAAGTGGTGGTGGTAATTGAGGTGGTGGTGGTGATAGCTGCAGTGTACAGGGTGGTGAAAAAATAGGTTGACAGTCATCATTACCATTATTAGAAAATATGACTATGTAGGATGTGAATGTAGCAAAGATATGTAAAGATTAGGGTAGTAAGGATTTATGAAGAGTTTTGTTTAGTGAAGAGATTTTGTTTTGTGATTTGAAGCCTGTTCCAGATTGTGTGTAAAAAAGTGTTGGCTTGGTGCGAAGAGTCGAAGTAATAAAAGGGGGAAAACAAATTAACTTAGTTTCATTTTCCTTTACTGACTATCAACCTACTTTTGCACCACTGTGTATTGTGGTTGTGGATGGTCGTAGTTGTGATTGTAGTCATGGTGGAGGTGGAGGAGAGTAATAGTGGTGGTGGTGGAGAGTAATGGTGGTGGTGGTGGAGAGTAATGGTGGTGGTGGTGGAGAGTAATGGTGGTGGAGGAGAGTAGTAGTAGTAGTAGTAGTAGTAGTAGTAGTAGTAGTAGTAGTAGTAGTAGTTGGAGGAGTAGTAGTAGTAGTAGTAGTAGTAGTAGTAGTAGTAGTAGTAGTAGTAGTAGTAGTAGTAGTAGTAGTAGTAGTAGTAGTAGTAGTAGTAGTAGTAGTAGTAGTAGTAGTAGTAGTAGTAGTAGTAGTGGTGGTGGTGGAGAGTAATGGTGGAGAGTAATGGTGGTGATGGAGAGTAATAGTGGTGGTGATGAGAGAAGTACAGGTGATGGTGGCATGAAGGCAAATATGCAGGTATTGAACGTGATAATGGCACTAATGGTTATGAGGATGGTATGAGTGATGCCATCATGACTGAATACTGGAAATGTTAAGGGACCCAGTGAAGGTAAACGAGTCCTTCAAATATTGCCACGAAACACAATCTATATCGAAGGACATTGTTTCGTGGCATGGTCAGGAGGGATCAGAAGCCTCCAATTTTCATACATTATCATAGGGTCATTATGGAAGCGTAAACTTGTATTAAAATGGTATATGAAAAGGTAAGTCCTACGTTTCATCTTTCACAACTGAAATGTATCAATGAATATAAACTAAATCATCTGTAAATCGAAAGCAATGTGCAGTCAAGAAGGAGGCTGGATGTACAGTTGGCGGCAAAAGTCGTGTCGCCTCACTCAGCGTTTTTTGAAAGATAGCATAAAGGATAATCATGGAACCAACACATTCACCAATACAGAATTACAATATCCAGGGGGCTAATTAGTAAACTACTCTTGGTTTTCATTTTAAGAGCCTGGGAAGCTTATATTTCCATACTGTACTTCATGACTTGGCAGATGTGGCGACACGACTTTTGCCACCAAATGTATATCTAGAAAATTGACACTTTAGCATACACTGATCTGCCTGTGTGGATGGAAGGAACTGGCAGACATCAACTAATCAGAACAATTTTAATTCTGATGTTTCGGATGGCATTTGATTAGTCCATCATTCATTTTCTCTGTGACAGGGAATATAATTGCACCTTGGGATGAGTGAGAGACCTAACACAACTCTGCATTCTCCATAATCACCTTATATTTATTCACTCACACCAACACATACTCACCATCACAATCATATCTATACTCATACAGACTACCACACACTCATCTCACACACGTCTCTACTCACCAACATCATCACACGCTTACACCAATCACCTCTTTATTCCCTGACACCAGCACACAATCATCACCCCCAATGCACTCACTATTATAGTTTCCCACAATGGGCAATTAATTCCATGATTATGACGCCCCAAAGGTTCACAATATGTTAATCCATTTGATGTGTGTGTGTGTTTGTGTGTGTGTGTGTGTGTGTGTGTGTGTGTGTGTGTGTGTGTGTGTGAGTGTGTGTGTGTGTGTGTGTGTGTACGTATGTATGTATGTGTGTGTGTGTGTGTGTGTGTGTGTGTGTGTGTGTGTGTGTGTGTGTGTGTGTGTGTGTGTGTGAATGTGTGTGTGTATAAAAAAGTGTGAGAGAAAGTATGAAAATGTACACTTAAAAGCAGGACGAGTACATGCACGCACATATGTTCGCATGTAGTGTGTTTCTGCATGCATGTGTGTGTGTTGGGGGGGGGGGCTGCGTGCTGTTCCCAGTATTCCCTGGCCTATTTGTAGTGTTAATGACATTGACATTTACAGAGACGGTACAGATGAGAGCCGTGTTGACATGACCGACGCTGCTGATGATGTTGGCTGAAGCGATTGTGGCAGTAATGGTGTTAGAGGGGGGGGGGGGTGCAATGAAGGTAATTATGCTGTTGGTGCTGTTGGTTGCGGTAATTATACGAGTCGGGATGAGGACACACAAATTAGATCGGTGGCAGTGACGACGATGAGGTGATGTCGAAACTATATGACGTATTTCGAGCTCCTCCTGGGTATCGTGTGTTTGTTACCAGACACGACTGACTATAAAGTGTAGTGATCTGGGTTCGTGGTATTTCCAGTATGTTTACGAGGTATATTGATATGTTCGCAATATCAGAGTACGGATTTATGGAGCTTGCATTATTTCAATCAATTTCTTAGGCTTGTGGTTTCAACTAACAAAGAATCCTCGCAAACATCCAATAATAATAATAATAATAATAATAATAATAATAATAATAGTAACAATAGTAACAATAATAGTAACAATAGTAACAACAACAATAATAATAATAATAATAATAATAATGGGAATTCACATTAGCTTTGGATATGTCCTCGTTCCAATAGGGACCAACTGATTATTGACGGGAAAAACTGTACTATTTATCGTTAGATGAGTACGATAAAGAACTATTATTATTGTTAGGAAAGAGATAATGGGAACAGTTCTGATACAAATGGTGACTGACAATATAAATCTACAGGAAGATAATATTTATGATGGTAAATGGACTAGGCTTTGAGTTAGTAAAATATCTGGAGCAAATAATCCACAGTGTATAATATTATGTTGTGGCAGCAGCGGTGGCAGAATATAACGAGAAAGTCAGGAAAGAGGATTAGTGAGCCGTAAATCCTCTTAATTTCCCAGCAACATTCCCCTCCGTCCTCTCTACAAGTCACATTTTGCTGAACACAAGTTTCATGTATTATACCCTTGTCTCCACGCGCACACATACACACACGCAGACACTCACACAAACACACAAGCTTACACACAAGCATACGTACAGGCACGCACACACTTACTCGTACACGCACTCACTGGCACGCACACTCACTCTCACTCACTCACACCAAATCAAGATCCTCGGCATGATTTGGAGTTATTCTGAGAGAGAAACTCCAACGATAATTATGTATCTTCAATGGATCATATACACTAAATTTCTCACATATAAGTCTATAAAGAAAAAAAAAGCATAAACACATCCGTATGTAATCACAAAGAATATATACTTGATGAATCACTTATAATACTCTGAATCTTTCTCCAGTAAAAAAAAACACACACACAAAGTCTCTTTCAGACTTTTAACGCAAAACTGAAGTGTTCATGCCAAAGTTGACAATGTTAGAACGAATCATCCTCAAATTGTTTGGCAGATGTTAGTCCCACTCAAACTTCGCCACAACATGCATTATAAGCTGACTCATATTTACTTACGGTTTCATTGTATAGTATCTTTCTGCTATCACTCTCCTAAATAAAAAGACTTATCATTGTTTTCAACAAACTATACATAAATTTCTGTATACTTCTGTCCGGAAGTGAATGCAACTTGGACACTTATTTTTCAAACGATAATAATTCTTTTGCTCAAAGTGATGTTAATCGAAATTCCCTGACTACTTGGAGTAATCTAATAGTTGATCTAAATGATGAGGATATAGGAAATGAGTTGCGGCCAGCACAAAGGCACAAGTCACTAGGTGTTAATTTATCCAAACAAAGGTCTATATTTATCCATTGGATGCACTAACTTTATACAGGTATAAACGTTACTGTCGAGTGAAGCGAGGATAACGCTGGCGAGTGTGCCGGGGCCACGTCCAGCCGGCGCGGCAGTCGGTCACACACTGAGAAACTCTACGAAATCCACGCGCCACGTTTCACTACCTCGCTGAGGGTTTGGTGAGCCTCTCTGTGGTGGAGCGGGCTGAGCTGGTTGTAACAAGAGAGTCTGAGGTCTCACTCGGTCAACAGGTAGCACCTCCTCCCACACATACACTGCTGCCTTCTCTCCCACACCACACTTCTTTATCTTTCTTTTGCTTTGTTGGCTATAGCTGCTTCCTAATAAATTTTTGGACTCCATTAAACTTTGCTACAAATGAGATAAAATCTAACCTAATTTAAAGATTAATAATTAGAAGATGAACTCAGAGCTATATGATATTTCATAGTAGTTAAACTGAATCCTTAACGAATATATTATAGGCCTCAGTAACCTTTAAGTCAAAGAATATAAGATTTATTAGTTTCCAAATTAGTAGGAAACTGAATTGAAGTATAGGTCAAATTTGATCATGAACAAATAACAATACAACCTGAAATGGTACTCATATTTGATGGACTGTACAATTACGATGATATGATAACAAAGCTTTCCAAGTCAGAAGTCAGACATCCGAAAACCCAAAATACACCTATCAAATCAATTTCACTTTCCCATCATAAAATAAATATCTAGAATCAGAATAAACCTCAGGAAGAGAGTGTATGTACAGTTGCCAGCACTTATAACTTGTACAGTCAACGTTGTCATTTCTCGTCTCCTGTACCAGTTATAAGTGCTGGCAATTGTACATGTCTCTAACCTAACTTAACCCAACCAGAAATGAGGTCAACTCTATTATCATTTTCCAGCCTGGAGTCGTGTAAATGTCAACGCCCACAACCACACATCGCCTACCATCCATTACCAACGTGCTACACTCTATAGCCTCGCCAGTCCATCTTTAAAAGGCATATGGACCGTCTACTAATGTTATATATAGCCCATTTGCTTTGTGTGTGTGTGTTTTTTTTTTTTTTGGGGGGGGGAGACTAAGGTGAATGTGATGTTGTAAAAAGCTACAGACTCTTTCATCTCATCAAAAGAACTAGCGATCCATACCAAGGAAGAGAAATAGAGAGACGGAAAAAGACACACAAACAGACAGAGATTGTAACAGAGAGGAGGGAGGAGACAAACAGACAAGCAGTGACAGTAGAGAAAGAGACAGAGACAGATAGAGACAGATAGACACGCGAAGACAGACAGACAGACAGAGAGACAGATAGACACGCTAAGACAGACAGACAGACAAAAAGTCATACAGGACAGACAGAGAGGCAGACAGATAGACAGAGGCTGACACACAGACAGAGACAGACAGATAGACAGACAGACACTGAGGGACAGAAAGTAATATCGGTGGGGATTGACATTACGTAACAGTCGCCTCAAGAGAGACTCGCAAGGAACCCCAAGCTTATTTTTTTTTATCTCATCATACCTTTATTGGGATATTTCCATGGCAACCAGGCCTCCCCCTTAGCGAACACACATTTTTGTCAGAAAAATGATGAGGTAACTTTTCAGCCTGGCTTTATGCAAACTTTCTCGCGTCTCCTTTACCCTCCTCCCAACACAAACATACATACTATTCTTTTTATAACACTTTGCCACAAACTATAAGCTTTGATATCACAAAACAGATTAAAATGTGAAAAAAAAAAAAATAATAACAAGTGGATTTCCCGAGCAACATATAACACAAAGACTGCCAGAAAAAAATCCTATAAAATAATAATACACAAAACAATGACTGTCAGAAAAACATCCTATAAAATAATAATACACAAAACAGTGACTGTCAGAAAAAATACACCCAATAAATTAATAATACGTAAAACAATGACTTTAAGTAAAAAAAATACACCCAATAAATTAATAATAGGTAAAACAATGACTTTAAGTAAAAAAAATACACCCAATAAATTAATAATACGTAAAACAACAACTGTCAGAAAAAAATCAACCTATAAATTAATAATACGTAAAACAACAACTATCAGAAAAAAACATCCAATAAATTAATAACACATAAAATAATAACTGTCAGAAATAGCATCCTATAGATCGATTTATGGGATGTGGGGGGAAAGAGATCTAGGTATAGGAATGGGTCCGTCCAATTTGAGAGAGTAGGGAATAACAGAAGGACGGCTGATCTGGCAGAGTGAGACACATTTAATCAATCTTTCACTCGCATTCCTAGTCCTGCATCCACACACACACCCTAATTCATTGACAATAGTGCTTTTATACGCCTTTGTGTCTGGAAGCGTGTACCATCTGCTTCGGTTCATTTTTTTTAAGGGGAGAAACTCTTTTTAGGAAATTGGAGGGCAACTGAATCTTCTAAACTATGCCACGAAGCAGATCTCCCTACTAGTAACGTTGTGGTGATGTGTTTCTTGGGATGGTTTAGATGAATCAGTAGCCTTTGCAATTTACCCCATAGAGATGTCTCGACTCACCTTTTTCGGGATATACAATTGAAAGAAAGACTAATCAAACCAAACATTACACATGCGAGGAACAATTTAAGAGTTTAATACACAGGAATGTATTTTTAATATGTTTGCAAAGTCAATGAACTAAAATGGAACAAGTGTATTTTCGACAGGTAAAAAATAAATAAATAAATAAATATATAAAATGACGTGCACCATAATCGTGCTTCATTATCTTGTGGTATGACGGATGCCAGCAGCAACATCAGTAACTAGGAAGAGGAATGCTTGCAAATATTTCGCCACTTTATACACGCATTCCACAGCAGGCTCTCTTTGCAAATTCTCCAGTAATAATATATTCCAGACGATGGGTAAAGTTTTCTTGTTAATCCTATGTTTACGACAAAACTTTACTTACACTGTTGTTCTCTGGGCAGAATGTATGTACACACGAAATACACTGGAATAACGAAAGAAATAATCATGTATGAAACACCCAACAGCACATGCCACGGTCAACATTCCCTCCTTATCATATCCTATGTTCAGTATCAATATATCAAGTTAAGTGTTTATTATTATGCTTCCCACTCTTTATAATCTATATTTTATTCATCCTTACCATTTGTTAGCTTACTGAAAAACGAAAGTCTTATAAAACCGAAAACTCTCTACTTCTCTCTGTATACAAATAATATCTCTGTCCACTATTACTTTCTCCACCTTGTCAACAAAAACACTCAGACCTAACCTAGCGCATCTTGAAGGGTAACGTAAAGAATAATCATCAAACAAACGTATGAACCATGCATAACTACCTGATCCAACGGGGTAAACTAATACACTTCACAGTTGCTTCAGTTGACCAGCCTGTAAATCTTACGATATCACATCTAGTTCATGACTTGACAATTGAGGCGACAGACAGTGGTTTGAGTGGTGGCTGTACTTGTAGGGGGATTCTCGTGCTGATAAACTTGAAAGCTACTGATTCCTCCTAACTATAGCAGAAAACAGACGCCCTCAATGGTACCAATAGGGGGTCTGTTGTTTTGTGGAATAGTTTGGAGGAATCACAGACCTTACGATTTACCAACAAGAAAACGTCCCCTTAATGTAGCTGAGAGGACCATCGGAGCTTCCCACTATACAGCCACAGTAGACATTTCAGTAGACTCCCTTATCGTGATTGAAAAGGGAATCTTAACCTCTCTTTTTACGACTGTTTTACGATAGCAATGAAGGCCCGAATAGGGTGCGCCAAATGAGATGAATGAAAGAGACGAGGGAAAACGCCGTTGTTTATATAAAGAAAATGAAGTGTGTGGCTAAAGCAGGATTGAATGGGGTGATAGGACACGTTAAAATATACCAAGAGAAATAGAAAAGTAAACAACATGAGAAAGTGTAGTGAAGAGATAGTAAAGAGAGTAAATTACGAATGTGGAAAGTAAGAGAGACATGGTAAACATAAAGCTCTATATAACAGGAAAAACTATATTAATCATTTGATGAATACCGATATGGGGATAAAGAAGGCGTGAATACATACAGTATAAAAAAACTACCAAACAGAAAAGGTAGTGTATATAAATTATTATAAAGTGTGTTTCCAGCCAAGATTTGAACTACCGGGATGTCCGAGCACTTGAACGGACAATGAAATTTTAAAATGCTGAATGGATTATTATGAAAGATACAAAAATGCTGAAAAAATTATGAAACTGAAAGAAAAATTTATGCATTACAAATCAATAAGATGTTTTCAAGCACCAGAACACATATGTAAAGAAAATATTCCCAATAAATTTGTAAATAATAACGAGAAAGAAAAATTATCCATTCTATGTAAATATTTGTCATAATTATGCCTGTGGGGTTTGATTTACTCTAAAGTCCATTTCATCACTGGAAAACCTCGAGAAAAAGATACTACAACGAAGAATCTAAAAAGGATTGACGATCACGAGCAGGGCCAGGGTGGTGGACGAGAGTTGTTTAGGGGTCGGTAGGATTGGGTAGGGAATAGGGTACCGGTATTGATTTTTTTAAAGTTCCCCTGTTTTAAGCAATCCTACGGGACTGGTTACAACGTTTCAAGATTACACTACTCGAAATTATAATATCTTCTTAGTTGAGGTTATTAATTGAGTTCCTGAAAGACGATGAGGGACCATAAACTCTGTCTTTTTCCTACTGTAAAAATATATGCCTGACATGCCAACTGAGTCATTGTGTGGCTGATATATATAACTTCATATCGACCGACCTATATGAAGCACTGACGACCGTACTGCAACAGTATATGCCATATGTTATATAAACAATGACTAATGGTAATTATGACGGGTCTGTCAGCTCCACGTGTGCTGGAATAAAAAGGCAGAAAAATAATAGGTGGTGAGGCACAGTGCAGCCCATCCGTGTCAATTTGTTATTTACACAGCGTTGGCGTTTGATGGTACCCAAACTAAAATAGATACATTAATTAGCAGGGTGTATAGTGCAACACACCTGACAGTATAACTCAGAGACGCAACTGACCTAGCACACATCAGGGCAAAGTGATATCAGAAGCAATATTGTGTGTGTGTGTGTGTGTGTGTGTGTGTGTGTGTGTGTGTGTGTGTGTGTGTGTGTGTGTGTGTGTGTGTGTGTGTCTAGGTGTGTGTGTGTGTGTGTGTGTGTGTGTGTGTGTGTGTGTGTGTGTGTGTCTAGGTGTGTGTG
>JAWQEG010007571.1:0-70000 GCA_033782935.1 Petrolisthes cinctipes
CTGACATCCAGCAGCAAAGAGATAGACATGAGTAAATATCTGGAATACTCACTCAGTTTACCTTGAATTTAGTATCTTATTGTGTATAAAAAGAATTCCCTGGTATGTCAATATACTAACCGTAGTATATCTGCAAATATAATTAACATTGTCTATTTGAATGCAGGTAGGGTAGGACGTGTGTGTGTGTGTGTGTGTGTGTGTGTGTGTGTGTGTGTGTGTGTTAAACCAACCTAAAATAGAGCCACACTAGATAGACAAACAGCAAATCTCCAGAGTTTAGGTGTGTGTGTGTGTGTGTGTGTGTGTGTGTGTGTGTGTGTGTGTGAGTTCCTTCGCACGTACACATGAAAACCTGTGCCCAGAATTGTAACATAGTTATGAAATCCACGCATACGTGTGTATGTATGTACAGTATGTATGTATGTATGTATACACACCTACATGAAAACCTACACAGTATATCTAGAATCAGTAACACATAATAAACCTACATACAATATATTTAACTATACAATACACATAAGATCTCTCTTTTTATCAATCTGTTTCTTCACACATTTTTCTCTCTTTATCAATCTGTCCATTTCACACCAGTATTTCTCTCTTTACCAATCTGTTTTTTCACACATTTTTCTCTCTTTTAACAATTTGTCCATTCACATTTGCATCTCTTTATATATCAATCTGTACACACACACACACACACACACACACACACACACACATATCCTTGTATCTATACGTGTATATATATATTGATAACATCGACAACACGGTACAATGGCGTCCTTCCGAACATATTATCTTTATATAACACTTTACCGTTCATACAGGCTACGGTAACAAAAGAACCGTCTTCTCACTCAGTGCTTTTTGCAAGATAACAAACAAACATATAAACACATTCACCACACGACAATCCAATGTACAGCCACAATCAAATATCCACCGACACTTTCCTTTCGTCGTAGTAAATAATATCTTGGTAATAAAGAACAACACGTGTATGATTTTCCAGCACCTCATAATAATAATAATTGAGGGGGTTGAGTTGACGTAAAATGTTGTATGATTATATTTTGATTTGAGACTGATTTATTTGCACAATGGAAGGGAAGTGTCGGTGGTTATTTAATTGTGGCTATACAGTAGGTTTATCCAAGGGGGGAAATATTAATAGGCTGCTCTGTGTTTGTTTGTTTTTCAGTTTACGAGCCTGTGAAGCTAAATAATTATAATTCCATACTGTACGGTTGGCCACAGGAATTCTTACACAGGCTATAATTATGGAAAGAGAGGTCATTATTCTGGAAGTACTGCATGCAATGAATGACCTACTAAGTAACTCGATGATTGCAAAACAACTAACCTAATAATAATGTTGTGTTGCAGTTACGTATAGTCATACATTTTCTATATGTTGCAAACCCTCGAAAACAAACAACAGCGTGTGTACGAATTCTTGTTGCCAATAGTTTACTTCATGACTTGCCAGATGTGCAGGGTCATAACACTTTTGTCGCTGACTGTACATGCGCAAAAGATCCAGTTATTTTCCCCCCATCAGATAATGTGTGTGTGGCCATCACGTCGGAAGATACAGTTGCAAATATTCACATTCCTAACACATATCTGGCTGGGAGTGATCTAGTGTATACAAATTGGAGTGCTACTGATTCCTCCAAACTACTCGTATACAAATTGGAGTGCCTCCAAAATGCTTGTATACAAATTGGAGTGCTACCGATTCCTCCAAACTATGTAATCAAAATAACAGACTAGTACAGTAGGCTACCTCAATACAAAAATTAATAGGTTTGTAGTTTTGTCTAGCCAGTTAATGAATGACTTTAAGGTGGTACTTCTCTTTTGTTACATTGGAGTGCCTTGATTCCTCCAAAGTATACCAGGAAACAGGACCAGAAGAGAAAAAATAATAGTATTCTGTTGCTTGGAATAGTTTGGAGGATTCAGTTGCTCCAGATTTACCAACACAAAAGTTCCCCCTTAAACGAGTAAGCTTATACTATCACCAAACCAAATCGTGTCTAATAGGTGACATTCACAACTAACAATGACTGTGAATACCATAATCGATTCCATCTTGGTGAATACGACCTATCAACTTGCATTTCATCCTCAGATCAAATTCTTTCTTTCCTTTTTCCTCCGTGTTTACTGTCACTTCCCTCTATCTGTCACTCCCCTATCTGTCACTCCCCTCTATCTGTCACTCCCCTCTATCTGTCACTCCCCTCTATCTGTCACTCCCCTCTATCTGTCACTCCCCTCTATCTGTCACTCCCCTCTATCTGTCACTCCCCTCTATCTGTCACTCCCCTCTATCTGTCACTCCCCTCTATCTGTCACTCCCCTCTATCTGTCACTCCCCTCTATCTGTCACTCCCCTCTATCTGTCACTCCCCTCTATCTGTCACTCCCCTCTATCTGTCACTCCCCTCTATCTGTCACTCCCCTCTATCTGTCACTCCCCTCTGTCACCTCCTTCCTCGACCCACAGGGATTTACAGGCTTAGAGCGGATTTCTTTCATCTCTAAATCAACTCCTTCCATTCTCTTTTCTTGGTGTTTGCTGTCCATTCTCTCCATTATCTTCGCCCTCATTCTATTGGATTTTCCAGGCTTAGAGAGTTAGATTATTTAATTTTCTTTTGTTCTCTCGCCACCTCCTCTTCATAATAAGTCAGGAACCCGTTGATACAAAACACATGATGCTGTTATAATTACTGTCTGACATCCGGCGTTCTCTTAAGGTCGTGTGAACAACAACAACTCGACTTTCCTAGTGTCTTGCCCACCGAGTTGTTGTAATACAGACTTGAACAAATGCTGCAACACAAACACACACACACACACACACACACACACACTAAATATACAGGAAGCTAGTTTTGATACTGGATATGTTTTGAAAGTGGATTGATAGGATAATGTTCTAAATATTTTTGTATGCAATGAGAGATATGCCTGCTACCCCGATGTAATACAGACTTGAACGAATTTTGCAACACACACACACACCCACCAAACTAAATATACAGGAAGCGAGTTTTGATACTGGATATGTTATTAAAGTGGATTGATACGAAAAATGTACTAAATAATGTCATTGCTGCAGTAGATAATTATTCCTGCCACCTTTGTGTAATACAGACGAGGGGGAATTATTTTTGCAACCTATTCACCAATCTGTACAGGAAGCGAGTTCTGATAGGGGAGATGTTTTGAAAGTGTACTGATATGAAAAATGTACTAAGATATGAAGATGTTGAGAGAGTGTGCTGACTGATAATGAATATGTACGAAAATTGCAATGTTTATGAAAGTGAATTGATTAAAGAATGAAAATGTTTTGAAATTGCAATGTTTAGAAAGTGAACTCATTAGAAAATAAAAATGTTTTGAAATTGCAATGTTTAGAAAGTGAATTGATAAGGAAATTAATATGTTTTGAAATTGTACTGATATGATAATGTATTAAAAATTGAAGACGCTCTGATAGTCTATTGATATGGTTAGGTAGTAATCTATTAATGAAAGGGAGAACTTCTTTTCGGGGATATTTGAGGGTTAGTAATTCCTCCAAACTCTGCCTTAAGTGTTACTCATGGGGTTTGGTGATATAGTTTGGAGGAATCAGTAACAGCCCTTCAATTTATCATCAAGAGTCTATATCTGCCCTTAATTAAACAGGTATTAAACTAATAGATATTAAATAGATATTAAACGGGTATTAAAACAGTTATTACACGGTATTACACAAGTATTAACAGTTATTAAACAGAAAAACAGGTATTTAACTATGTAATAAACAGGTATCTAACAGGTATTAAACAGGTATACATATACAATGACCAATTAGAGGCGTCGAAGGTAAACAGTTAATTATGCTGGAATGATGAAGGAACTGATTTATTTGTCTTGGTGGGAGGGAAGGTAATATTTAGAGTTAAGGGGGTGATTCACTTTGGGTACATACATTGGAGTGCCTTGATTCCTCCAAAGTATGCCAGGAAACAGGACCAGATGAACAAAAATAATGGTGTTTGTCCTGTTGCTTGGAATAGTTTGGAGGATTCAGTTGCTCCAGATTTACCAACACAAAATTTCCCCCATAAACCAGAAACCCTACAATTATAATTATCAAGGTATTGTGTGTTTCCTGGCATGGCTTGTTTGGAGGATTCTGAAGTCTCCAATTCATCCTTAAATTTTTTATACGCCATCATTAAAATTTTAGTCTTGGGATCAGCGTTAGGTCGTCTTAGAGAGAGAGAGAGAGAGAGAGAGAGAGAGAGAGAGAGAGAGAGAGAGAGAGAGAGAGAGAGAGAGAGAGAGAGAGAGAGAGAGAGAGAGAGAGAGAGAGAGAGAGAGAGAAAAAACTTTGTGTGGTATTGCACGTGTGTGTATATGTGCATAGGCCTATGTATATAGCTTACTGATGTATGTATGTGTGTGTGTGTGTCTAAGAGAGAGAGAGATAGAGGCCAAACACTAAAATAGCATGAGTCAGTCACCACCACATTAAGCTACTAGTTGAGATGTGTTGCACAATTCAGTTTTTGCATCACACACACAAACACTACCCGGGTCAGTACAGGTAATGTTGCAACAGGATGTACTCAACCCGCAGTGAAAAAACAGTTATGCCTCTCCCACCCTCCTCTCCTCTCCTCTCCTCTCCTTCTGCACTGTCTTCTCTCTCCACTCATACCTTGTTTTATCTCTCCTCGTCCCACCCTCTTCTCCTCCTTCCCTGTCTTCTCTTTCTTCTCTCCCACCCTCCTCTCACTCTGCCTTCTTTCTATTCCTACCTTGTTTTCTCTCCCCTCCTCTACTCTCCTCCTACACTGTTTTCTCTCCCTTCCTCCCACACCTTTCTCCTCTCCCTCTACCCTATCTTCACTTCACTCCTCTCATCTCCCAGACAATTATACTCATTTCCATTCACGTATTGAGAGGCTGAGGCAGTGTTCCCCCTTTCATCTGCTCAAACCTTACATACATGCTAACACGAAGGAGGAGAAGCTTGAAGAACATGTGGTGAAAAGAGGAGATAGATAGCACGTGTGGTGGCCAGAGGTGAGGTGGCCAGTTAGTTACCTATAGCACGTGGCCCCAGGTGAAGTGGCCAGCTAACCAACGCACTATAACTGGGTACCCGCCAGACCAGACCACCAAACCGGTATCTTAGGTTGACCGCCATGCACCAAACTGGCCACTCCGGTCTCACTGACCTACACAGCACCCCTAACTATCTGCCAGACCCGACGCTACACACATGCACACGTACGTACACGCCGACACATACTGTAATCGCACACACACACACACACACACACACACACACACACACACACACACACACACACACACACACACACACACACACACATAATGTCATATACTGTACACACACACATACTGTCACATATTACTGTATAAACACACACACACAATACTCCTAACAATCTGCCAGACCCCACGCTACACACACACACACACACACACACACACACAAACACACACACACACACACACACACACACACGTCACATCATAATCAAATCCGTTATCTCCAAGGGGCAAGAATGTACTAATCCCTCAAGACCCTCTTAATTAATATCTCACACAAACAAAGAGCTGCAATATAAACATGAACCTTTACACATCTCTGGCATCCTACTCCCAGAACCGTGCCCCTGGATAACCACAAAACTATAGGGGGAGGGACTAGATATTATGGCTCTGTACCCCTTCCAGAATTATATCTCAGTGGTCCTCTAAAATGTCCCACAACAACAACAACAGATGACCCTCTTAACTTATTCCCTATCTTGCATACTACCGTCCATCAACAATACAATGGAGAGATATATAGGAAGGGCCAGATGATATGTTTCTGTACCCTTCCAAAATGTCCCACAACAATAGATGACTCCCTAACTTTTTTTTATCCCGTCTTTCATGCTACCGTTCATCAGAGGTGCGACAGAGAGCCAGAGGTAAGGTCGTTGTCCCACTCTGCCCAACCATCCCCCCCACACCTGGCTTCTGTCCCCAAGCCTTACACTTGCGTCACTCACCAGCCTCTGCTATTTCCGCTACACCTTCTTCTCATGCCAAGAAAGTCAAGGTCCCTCCCTCTCCCCCTGTTCCTCTTGTTCCTCATTCTCCTCTTTTTCTTTCGTTTTCTTTCTCCTCCCCCTCCCTCTCCTCCTCATGTTCCTTTTCCTTCTCTTCGTCTTCCTCCTCCTCCTCCCCCTCATTTTCTTGTTCCTCATTCTCCTCTTCTTCTTCATCTTCCTCCGCCACCAGATGCCTAATGGCATCTATTAATCAATCAATCATTCCTCCCCCTCCTCCTGTTTCTTCTTTTCTTCTCCATTTTCTTCCTACTTTTCCCCCGTCCTCTCCTCCTCTTACTGAAGGAATGTGGGGGGTCGTAAATACTCTCTTCCCTCAAAGGAAGTAATAATCATATAATTAATTTCATATGAGGTTATCCCAAAGTTCATTATGCTATATCTACTAATTCCTCCAAATAATGCTATGAAAGGGATCCCTAACAAAGAAGGGATTGCCCTCATCAGATGTCTCAGTGTTGCCAATATATATAATACCTATGAGGTGGGTGAAAGGTCACTGACACGAGCCAGCTCACTCACTCCTTCCTTCCTTCCATCCTACCCATCCCATTTCGGCACCATTCAACTCCTCCGTATAAGGTGGGGTGACAAAACTCGGCGTGACATCATACAGTCCCATGCAGGGGTTGCCAGCTACTACCCATCATATACTAAGTCATCATCTCGCCGTTATGTTGTGTACAGGAGCGGTCACTAAGTTCTCATCCCTCCCTCTGTGAGAATGACTTGCCTGGGTGTATTACTGTCTGTCACTTTCCTATATATCACTGACAATGTTTATTAAAGGACTGTCACACCTCTATGCTTGGTTTGCTAGGATGTCTCTTGGATATTTACTGGATAGGGACACCATATCTAGATGAGCTAATCAACACAAGTAGTAGTAGTAGTAGTAGTAGCAGTAGTAGTAGGAATAGTGGTAGTAATAATATTAGTAGTAGTAGAAGTAGTAGTAGTAGCAGTAGTAGTAGTGGTAGTAGTGGTAGTAATAGCAGTAGTAGGAATAGTCGTAGTAGGAATAGTAGTAGTAGGAATGGTAGAATGGTAGTAGTAGTAGTAGTAGAATGATAGTAGTAGTAGCATCATGGTCAATGTAACATGCTACAACCAAGCCTGTGAGTGTTAAATTTGAGCCAGACTGAGTAACTAACACTTGCTATCCAACAATGAATACACTGGAATTATCTGAGTTAATATTAGTCTAAGAGTATATTATATTTGAGCCAGTCTGGGTAGTTAACACTTGCGTTCAAACACTGAAATCACTGGAGTTTTCTGAACAAATAATAATAATAATAAAATATCTAAATAATTATCTTAGTCCTTGTCAATAGGGAAGAGAAAGAGATGTGCAGAGGCGCAGAATACATTATTATTGTTTACTTACTTAATGGTGCATAGTGAACAGAAGATGCGACAGTCAATGATTTTTTTGCACCGGGGTAACAAATCAAATGGGTAACCTTTTCTCTAGCACAGTTATTATGAGATAAAATTAACCTCAAACTTATCTGAAAAATCATGTATGTCTGTTCCTTCCTTGGCTACGCGTGAGGGATTTGGGATTTCCGCGTGACTAAGCGCAGTGACCGGATACTTAGCTGATAGTATTAGGGAGTGGTGGTAGTGGTGGTGGAGGAGGGATAGGGATGGGTGGCCTTGTGGGGGGAGTTGTAGGAAGGAAGGAAGAAGAGAGAACAGGTTAAGGAAGGGCATATGAGGGAGGAGGGATACACAGGATGGATAGGATGAGGATTGTGAGGGAGTGGAAGAAAGGAAGTGGAGAGAACAGGTAAAGGAAGGGCAAGTAAGGGAGGAGGGATAGACAGGAGGCATAGGATGAGGATTGTGAGGGAGTGGTAGGAAAGAAGGAAGAGGAGAGGAGGCTTGAAGGAGGCACAGTTATACAAAGAAGGGAGGAAGGGTATGAATGAAATGAGGACAGGTAGGGAGGATGAAGGTAAGGGAAGACACAAAGGAGGGGTGTGGAGGTGTGAGTGGCAGGTGAGGGTGTGAGTGACAGGTGAGGGAGGGGAAGGAAGGAAAGATGTATAGAGGTATGTGAGGAGAGGGGGATGAAGGAGGAGAGGTGAGGGAGAGAGAAAAGAAAGATGTGAGGATGTGTATAAATAAAGGAAGGAGAAGGGCATGACGAAGAGGAATTTAAATACAGGAAGGAGAGAGGCAGGTAAAGAATGCGAAGGAAAGATGTGTATAGGTAGAAACATAAAGAAGAGGTAGGCAAAGTGGAGAAGGGCATTTAAAGGAAGGAAAGACATGTACAGTAAAAGAAAATAAATAATTAAACGCACACAGAGAACAGGAAACCACCGAGGAAGCTGCGTGGGTCGGGAAGGAGGGAGGGAGATGACGCTGCAGAAAATGTACACAAAAAGGGCGAGTAAAGGCGAGAAAAACGCCCACCTAGCACGGCAAAAATGGAGGTAAACCTGTTGTCGTCGCATAATGAGACAACGTGAAGCCAGACGGTAGCATTTCCATCAAGGGAGGGGGTGCTTTGTTAAGGGGATAAGCTCTTCTCTATAAAATGAAAGGCAAGTCTACAGATTCCTCCAAACTAAACAAAATAATCCCCTGTTGGTAACACTGAGGTTGTGTGTCTCCTGCTGGCATTGGTTGGAGGAATCAAGGCACTCTAATGTACCAAAAGTATATAATTCCCTGTTGTGTGTAAAATGGAGGGCTACTGATTCCTCTAAACTAATCTACGAAACAGATGTCCTATTCTTATACTGAGATGATAGCATGTTTCTTGATATAGTTTGGAGGAAATATCAGTAACCCTCCAATTAGCTAACAAAGAGATGGAATGGCACCAATCCATATAAGAGAGTCAGGCCAGCTGGTGAATATCAATGAAGACAACTCTGGTGAGGACTGTCTCTGCCATGGCTCGTGTGTCGTTCCCTCCTTCCAGAACCAAACCAGGCAGTCCAGGTGCCCACCCAAATAACGGGACTCCCTTTGCCCACTAGCTAGGCTTAGGGAACACTGCGACCAGGCCAAGCGAGTCGAGGTTTTGATGTTGGGTGGTGGTGTTAGGATGAGTGTGTGGCGTGGCGCTATGTTGGAATGGATATGTGGTGTTGTGTTGTGTTGTGGGGTGTTGTTGGGATGAATGTGTGGCGTGGCGTTGTGTTGTGTTGATGAATGTGTGGCGTTGTGTTGCGTTGTGAGGGATGAATGTGTGGCGTTGTGTTGTGGGGTGTTGAGATGAATGTGTGACGTGGAAATATATTGTGTTGTGTTGGGTTGTTTTGTGGTTGAGATGAGATTTGTAATGTGGTGTGCTGGGATGAATATGTGATGTGGAGATGTGTTGTGTCCATGATGTTGTAGAGTGATGTGCAGAATGGTATTGTGTGGTGTGTAGTGACAATGGCCCCCTTAAAGAGACGACAATTATAACACGGACCTTTTCTGTACTCAGCATTCTTAAGGGGAGAGAGAGAGAGAGAGAGAGAGAGAGAGAGAGAGAGAGAGATTAGGTTTTCCTGAAGCAACCGCAGCGAGGGAGGAGTCCTGTCAGGGAGGGAAGGAGGGAGGGCGTGTGTACAGTTATCCTGGGACACTCACCAGAACGCTATGTAACGGGTCTGTCCCCCTCCCATCCTTCCTTCCTCCCTGCCTTATCCTACCCGACCCTCTGTCCCTCCTTGTTGCCCTCCTGCCCTCCTACCCTCCATCCACTCCTTTCCATCTCCCCTTCTTCCTCCCTGCCTTATCCTCCCGTTCCTATGACCCTCTCTCCCTCCCTCCATCCCATCACCTCATCGCCCTTCCTTCCTCCCTGCTGTCTGTATCATCTGTCCCATTCTCCTTCCCTCCTGCCCTTCATCCACTCCTTCCCATCACGTAATCTCCCTTCCATCCTCCCTGCCCCTCTCTCCCACCCTCCTGCCCTTCATCCACTCCTTCCCATCACCTAATCTCCCACTTCCTTTCCTACTTTTATCGAGATTATAGTGAGAAAGGATGAAGGTTAAGTAGGGAAGACGATAGCAGATGAAAAGAGGAAATAATTGATAAGGTTTAAAGGTGTATGTCGTAAACTGATTATATTTTTCCCACCTTGTATTCGTTCTTCTGACTTTCTCCACTATCTATACTCACAACAGTCACCCTTCTGCTTTGCTATTCTTTTCCTCATATTAATGTAGGCAAGTTGGGATACAGCTCTAAGATACAGCATTTTAAGGACCAATAAACAGTTTATATTTGCAGTTCTTTGTAAGTCCTTGTAATCTATCCCAATCCATTTTTCCTACCCCTCATTCCTCCTTACATTTCCCTCCTCTAAACACCAAACCCTGCCCTTTCCTTCCCTTCCCATCCTTTCCTCTAAACACCAAAAATGCCTTCTCTTGCCCCTTGCCCTTTCCTTCCCTTCCCATCCTTTCCTCTAAACACCAAACACCTCTTGCCCCCTGCTCTTTCCTTCCCTTCCCATCCATTCCCCTGCCCACCTCATCCTCTCCTTTTCCTCGACCACATGATCTTTTCCAGGCCATCCCATTAAATCAGTTCCTCACACGGCAATGGATAGTTTTGTTTTTCCTTTTCGGTTCATCACTTATTCCGGGTCACATAAGTGGATGAAAAATTGTATTACCACCCTATTATTATTGTACTAAGTAGGCTAACCGGAATGAGATTATATGAAAACACGGATATACAACACACGTGACTCGAGTAGTTTGTTTGCAGATTTCTTCTCTTAAATTGAATTCCCGGGAGTGACTATAATAATTTTACTGTACACACACAAAGCACGTGACTGAAACTGACATAATAACAAGGGGCTGCAGCTTTAGGTTTGTGTGTGTGTGTGTGTGTTTTTTTTTTTTTTTTTTTTTTTTTTCGTGTGTGCGCGCGTGTGTGTGTTTGCTTCTAAGTGTGTGCGTGTGTTTGCTTCTGTGTGTGTGTGTGTGTGATTATGTATGTGTATGTGTGTTTCTATGTGCGTGTGGCAGCTGCTTGGCAACCCCCCACCACCACCTCCACCAACACCACCACCAACACCATGACCCTGAACTTGCCGACGGGGTACTGAAGGTCAACCAACTCCCCCCCCCACCACCACCACCACCACCACCACCTGCCTTCCTTCCTCCTCCTCGCATCCCACCAGCCTCTGCCCCACTTTCCACACACACACACACACACACACTACACGGCACCATCAGTATTAAATATGAAATCCAGCATCTGACGTCAACTCCCCCGCCCCCATCCCCCTTCCCTGGTATGTCTGTCTGTCTGTCTGTCTGTTGGGGTGTCTCATTATTTAGAGACGAATTCGAGGAAACAGACAACTTCCATAATATTCATAGTGGCTCTGTTTCGTAGCTTAGTTTGGAGGACTCATTAACTCCAGACTCCTCCAATCTAAGCCAGGAAACATGCACACTACCGTAGTATTCAAATAGGGCATCTGTTTTCTCGTATAGTTTGAAGAAATTGGCAGCTCTTCAGTTCGAGACAACATGAGATTGCCTATTTATTTTTCAAGGCCCGTAGATATTAATGTAAAGTTTACTCCTATGGTTTGGCAAGGACTAAGGGTCGATTCCACAGTCGTTCGTTGTGGTTTGTAAACACGCAAACGAAAGAATGTTAGCCGTGTAAATGACTGATGGGTGAATTATTTAATGAATTTGGTGAGTAAACTATGCAGTGATCATTATTATCTAACTGTTGGATATATTTTGTGAATGTGGATACTCAGCTTTTGGAAAATAATGAAGCCTTATAAGTGTGGTTGGTTGGTAAGCTAACAAACAAATACCACTGTGGAATCTACACTAAAACCCAGCATAACACAAGACTCGAACTACAAGAGAAGGAAAAATAATGGTCCACTGCTTCGAAATGAGCCTGAAACATTTTTGGTGAGGTCAGTAATACAAACATAAGAACCAACTTGGTCTGAGAGGTTTAATAAAATACCGGCCCAGAGCTCCAACTCAACGGATACCCCTTACAACAGAACCACTATCCCGTTAACAGAATTATTACCGGTTGACACACATGTGGTTCTAAATATTCCTACTTCGCGCTCCAATGATTCGGTTCCCTATCCCAGACTTTATGTTTTTATTTTTTTTATATCTACACTCGCAATCCAAAATTTGTATCCAGGTTTTGTTGAAGTTTCGAATCATTTGACATACTAGTGAACCAATTACAACGCTTATTCTCTTTAATATTTGCTTGAGTTCGTTTAAAGCCTGGATACATTTTGGATTGCGAGTGTATATTGGTTGTCAGTTACCAGTCACTCCTGCGAGGCCCCGAGATTATTGAGTGAAGCTTCGGGGTGTTGTTTGGGTGCTTCACGTGTGTCGCACTAGATGGAGACAGTGGGGCTTCAAGGTGTTGCTGTTTCCTTTCTGTCCCACATCATTCTCTATATTCATCTCTGTACCCTCTCTTATTTATCCTTCCCTCCTTCCATGTTCTTTTAAAAAAGCCTAATTACCCGTGTCAATCTCTCATACCCTTAAGGGGGTAATTCACTTTTGTTACATTGGAGTGCCTTGATTCCTCCAAAATATGCCAGGAAACAGGACCAGATGAACAAAAATAATGGTGTTCTGTTGCTTGGAATAGTTTGGAGGATTCAGTTGCTCCATATTTACCAACACAAAATTTCCCCCTGAAGCTCTACCACCTTGCCCCTCTTCCAGCCTTTCTCACCCTCTCTCTCACTCTCCCAGCCTCTCTCTCCTTCTCCCAGCCTCTCTCATTCCCAGCCTTTCTCTCCTTCACCCATCAGTCTCTCCCAGACTATCTCTCCCTCTCCCAACTCTCTCTGTCTCCCCAATCTCCCCCTCTCTTCCTCACTCATCACCCTCTTCCATCTCCCAGTCTCTCCCTCTCCCAGCCTCTTTCTCCCTCACCTATCACCTTCTACCAGTCTTTCTCCCTCTCCCAGCCTCTCCCAGCCTCTCTCTCTCATTCCCCTCCCCCCTTTTTACTGCCCTGTACTGTTATGTCGCCCCCCCCCCCAATCCCTTTCTTTCTAACCTTTTTTCTCTCTTTCTTCCCTTGAGCCACCACCACCTCCCTCAAGCTCAATACTACGACCTTTCCCGTCCTTCTCGTGGACGTGAGAGAGAGAGAGAGAGAGAGAGAGAGAGAGAGAGAGAGAGAGAGAGGATGATTGGTGTGTATGTGAGAGAGAGAGATGGTTTGTGTGTGTGTGTGTGTGTGTGTGTGAGAGAGAGAGAGAGAGAGAGAGAGAGAGAGAGAGAGAGAGAGAGAGAGAGAGAGATGATGTGTGTGTAAGAGAGAAAATATGTGTCGATGTGCACGTATATATGTGTGTGTGTTTTACGCAATTCTATATTTCACATCTCGTCCTCACCTGTCCTTCACCCGACCACTCATGAAATAAAGATCAAAGATATATGTATACAGTCTAAACAAAACCAACCCCAACAACACCCTTCCTTCTCTTATAATATAAAAACAATAACCACAGCAGCTTATGGGACCCTGTGATGTAGTCAGAAAATTACAACACCCTTCCTTCTCTAATAATAAATAATAACCACAGCATCTTACGGGACCTGTGATGTAGCCATGTAGAAAATTATAGGCAAGCAAGTCCTTTTAATATTGCCACGAAACACTATACCTATATGGAAGGAGCGTGTGTGTTTCGAGGAAT
Organism: Petrolisthes cinctipes; assembly: GCA_033782935.1. Classification (NCBI taxonomy): domain Eukaryota; kingdom Metazoa; phylum Arthropoda; class Malacostraca; order Decapoda; family Porcellanidae; genus Petrolisthes; species Petrolisthes cinctipes. The sequence goes on from JAWQEG010007571.1 coordinate 13,870, forward strand.
AGTCAGGAGGAATCAGAAGCTTGCAATTCCCATACACGATCACGGGGTCCTTAAGGGAAATTGTACTGTACAGAGTTGCATGGTAAATGTAGAGTTAAAATGATTCTTCAAAACTATTCCAAATAACAGGCCACCATTATTATTGTTAATTAATCTGTTCTTGTTTTCTGTATGGCATATTTGGGAAGGAATCAAGGTTCTCTAATGCACCAAAAATACAGACAGTATAACATCCCCTTAAAAGTGGTAATTCCTTTTTGTTACATTGGAGTGCCTTGATTCCTCCAAAGTATGCTAGGAAATAGGACCAGAAGAGCAAAAATAATGGTGTTCTGTTGCTTGGAATAGTTTGGAGGATTCAGTTGCTCCAGATTTACCAACACAAAACTTCCTTCCCCCTTAAGGCTACCGATTCCTCCAAACAATACCAGGAAACAGACACCCTCAATAATAAATACCAATAGTGGCTCTGTTTCGTAGCTATGTTTGGAGGACTCGTTAACCCTGCCAGCCAAGTGGAGGTAGTACAGTACGGTATGTGCTAGAGGCGTTAATTAACTTAGACGCTATGTGCTACCTGTACTGTTTATACCTGTGACTCTCAGGAATGCTAACTAGGGGCATACATACATACTAATACGAGTCACTGTATGTGTGTGTGTGTGTGTGTGTGTGTGCGCGCATTAATAGGAATGCTAACCACGGGCATACATACATACTAATACGGGTCACTGTGTGTGTGTGTGTGTGTGTGTGTGTGTATTTATAGTTAGCATCTTTTACTAACTGGATAAGCTAGCAAAAGTGTCGTGTCCTACATCATGATATAGTCTAAGCCTCGGGAAACACACATGTCAGCGTCCCAAGTATATTGTACGTACAGTCTGTGTGTGTGTGTGTGTGTGTGTATGTGTTCTTTTTCTTTTTCTTTTTCTCCTCATAAGTCCTGTCGTAACATCTGCCAAGTCATCAAGTACAGTATGTAAATATAAGCTTCACAGGCTCGTCAACTAAAGAACAAGAGAAGTTTATAATAATTTTTCCCCTGGATAGTGTGTGTAAGTTTGTGTTGGTGAATGTGTTATTGTTATTGTTGTTGTTTTCCCTCAAGATGCGACACGACTTTTGCCGCGGACTGTACTTGCGTTAGTAATAAGTTTCCTCATCTCCTCTTTGTCCCTCCTATATAGGGTTTTGTCTCCCCTTCGGACCCGAGTCGCCACCACTCCCTTTCAGTTCTTTATCTGTTCCTCCTCTCCTTCTTTTTCATCCGTGTTTACTGTTCATCTTCTCTATCTCATTTAATCCTCGTCCTTTTGCAATTCAATTCTCCTACTCATTGTCTCTCTCTTCCTCTATCTCTCCCTCCTATGCCACTTTATCTCCTCCCTGTCCATTTTATTGTGTCTCTCTGTATCCACTTTATCTCCTTCCTGTCCTTTTTATTCTGTCTCTCTATCCACTTTATCTCCTCCCTGTCCTTTTTATTCTGTCTCTCTGTATCCCTCCTTTCTCTATCATGACATATCTCCTTCTTGTCTCTCCCTCCATCTCTGTCTTCTTATGCCATCACTTTTCTATCTCTTCCTTATCTCTCTCTCTCTATCACTTCATCTCCCCCAAGTCTCTCTCATTTCTGTATTCCTTCCTTACCACCCATCTCTTCATTGTAACTCCTTCATCTCTCTTCTTATGCCCTCACCTCTATCTTTATTCCTTGTCTTTGCCTCTCTCTCTCTCTCTCTCTCTCTCTCTCTCTCTCTCTCTCTCTCTCCACAAGTCAGGCCTGAATTAACACAACATAAACAATGAACTTGGTGTAAACCTTCTTGCTTCTTTTACACTTCTCACGGTATCTTACACGTTTGTATTTTTTCAACGGGGTGTATGTTTTGTTGTTTCTCCTTCTCTTTACATTGTGGTTCGTTTTCTTGTATACTGTTATAAAGTCCTTTGTTACCAGTAGTTTTACCATTCTCTCTCTCTCTCTCTCTCTCTCTCTCTCTCTCTATATATATATATATATATATATATATATATATATATTCATTTATCTATTTACCTCTATCTATCTGTTCATCTAAGCATCTGTCTCCCTCTCTCTTCACAATCCATTTCATTCTCAATTACTTTTTCTTTATTGAAGCAAAAAATTACAAAGCTTAATCCTCGTCCCCAATATCTTCCCCACGTAAGATATATATAGGCTACTCGTACAGTTCACCTCTTAAAGGGATAGTACAGTGTTGGTAAATCTGGAGTAACTGATTCCTTTAAACTATTCCTAGCAACATGACACCAATATTTCTCTTAATCTGGTCCCGTTTCCTGACATACTTTGGAGTAATCAAGTTAGTCCAATATATCAAAAGAGATAGACAAGTAGGATATACTTTTTGGTGCATTATAGAGCGACTTGAGAGAGAGAGAGAGAGAGAGAGAGAGAGAGAGAGAGAGAGAGAAACAGGACCAGATAAACAAAAAATAACGATGACCTGTTTTTGTTTTGAATATATAGTGTTGAGAAATTAGTTGCTACAGATTTACCAACACCCTCTCAACTCTCTGTTTAATTAAGGGGAGATTCTCTTTTTGGTAAACTGGAGGGATACTACTGATTCCTCCTAACTATGCCAGAAAACAAACGCTCTCATGATACTACTAATAATAACGGATCTGTATGTTTCGTGGCATAGTTTGGAGGAATCAGAGACATTCCAGTTAATTCACCAACAAGAGAATTTTACCTTAATCATACAAAATAAATTATATATCAGTAAGTTTATTATTTTTATTTTACTCTGGAATGAATCGAGGGCTTAGATATCCAATGAACTATAATTATATACCATCCACGTTATACCATCTCCATTATTATACAGTGTACAGTCGGCAGCAAAAATTCGTCCCATTCAGTTCGAGTGAGAGGAGTCTGCTGGTAATCTACTAACACACTATGAGAGTTGACAAATATGGATTAAATGGCTAATGATCTTTTTCAGTATTTTAGGCATTTAATCCAAATTTATCAACTCTCATAGTATGTTAGCCGGTTACCAGACTCCTCACACTCGAGCTGAATGGGACGAATTTCTGCTGACGACTGTTCTTAATGCCATCAATACATTAATAATTCAATTTTACATAAGAGTTATATAGGGATCGATGGCTTAGGTAGTTCCCCAATGCCATCGATTATAATTATACACACTTTCTATAATTTTACAGTAACGCGTCCCAGATTAATACAGTATAATATTTATGATGATAATTACTCGTATTTTCTCTCTCTTCTAAAGTACTTCCTCTTCCTCTAACTAAACACTGATGACGCATCTTGTACCGCTCGTGTACTAATTAGAGGCTCTTGTCTTGTCCCCATTAACACCCATTTCTCTCTCTCTCTCTCTCTCTCTCTCTCTCTCTCTCTCTCTCTTGTCAGCCTCCATTGACAGCCATTCCCCCCCCCCTCTCTCTCTCTCTCTCTCTCTCTCTCTCTCTCTCTCTCTCTCTCTCTCTCTCTGTAATTACTCTTGACAGCCTCCATTAATACCAATTCCTCTCTCTCTCTCTCTCTCTCTCTCTCTCTCTCTCTCTCTCTCTCTCTCTCTCTCTCTTGGCAACCTCCATTAATGCCCATTCCTCTCTGTCTGTCTGTCTCTCTCACTAATTACTCTTGTCAGCCTCCATTAACACCCACTCCTTTCTCTCTCTCTCTCTCTCTCTCTCTCTCTCTCATCATCATTTTCAACAACGACAACATGACGACAAATCTTAATGGTCCTTATAGTTAGCATGTGGGCCATCTTTAAGAATAATTATTCCTCCAAACTATGCCACCAAACAGACTACTGCCTCGGTATAAGACTATAGAGATTCTGTTCTGTAGCATACTTTGGAGGAATCATTTACCCCATTTAAGTCGATAGTATAATTTTGGTGCATTGGAGCCCCTTGATTCCTCCAAAGTATGTCAAGGAAATATGCAGGACCAGATGAACACACAAAAAAAAAATATTATAATGATGTCCTGTTGTTGTTGCTTGAAATAGTTTGCTGGAATCAGTTGCTCCAGATTTACCAACACTGTACTATTTATATATATATATACTCCCTTTAAATGCACCAGGCCATAATTTATACTGACAGACAGACACACACACAGACACGAGTACATTTCCGCTCCCCTTCCCGATGTCACGAATTAGCTGATGATGCCACTAATTATCAGCACAACACAACCCACAACCCATTATGGTGTTGTTAGTAATGGTGATGATGATGGTAGTGATACAACCCAGGACTTATTATGGTGTTGTTAGTGGTGATGATGATGATGCTGAGTGCCGCCCTGAGAGAGTGAGGTGAGGTCAGGAGGTCAACTCGTCTAACAGACTCCTTCCGTTCCCTCCACATCTCTTATCAGGACGTCGACTTCCACACACACACACTCAGAGATATTCGCTGATACACATTGAACAGAGGTACGTAAATAAATAAATAAGTTAACACACACACACACACACACACACACACACACACACATATACAGCTACATCGTTTGTATAAAAATGATGTCAAAACTGATGGTAAACATGTTTTCCCTACAAATTTAGGACACACGATGAATAGTATTGAGATCCTGAAGCGAAAATGAGAGTTGAAATCTTATGTTCACGACTATACCTACCGTACAGTAAAAGAGTACAGTACTGCTAACTTTACACTGGTGCGTTGAAATCACCACACTGACTTTGGCAGCCTCTAAACCCATTAGCTTTACTTCAGCCACATGACACAGTAGACATAGAGAGATGAACTGTAATCTGTCCACACTAGTTTAATCCTCAAGTCCTTCTCCTTTCCTGGCAAGTACGTGTTCACAATTAGGCTAATCAGTAAGTATGGAGAAATGATTGAGGCATGATTTAGTGTATTTATTAAGGTTTCTAAGAAAATGTGCATATGTTCCAAATTGAATGGTACATAATTGAGGACAGTAATGTTTACTTCCTATAACTTTAATTTAACTGATTATATGATGTTAACTTATTCATATATTGATTATTTTTGTAAACATCCATCTACGGTGAGCTCATTGAACGAACTGTTCTTGATTCAGAGGGAGATGACTATCGCTATCAGTCAGTTATTCATCATTACCTGTTGGGGTGACTGTCCTACAGGTGACTCGAAAAATGTGTAGCCTATAATATTGTCCACTGCAGAACAAGATGCCCAGAACCACTAAGGGAGGATACAGCTTGGAAATCCTATCCTACTCTTGCTTAAGACATTTTGGTTAGGGATGTGTAAGGAAGAGACAACATGCATGTGATGCAGTAGGCTTGTCTTGTGTTCACGAGTGTAGGAGTATGTAGTTTTTTCCCTCAATCTACGACCCACAACAGTCTACCTACATTTACCTACTTGCTATTGGGTGAACAGCTTAGGATCACCTTACTTAAGTATTGCCTAACTCTGCAGTCAATAATAATATGACAACAACAGTGAATAAAGTAATGAAGAAAGACAATTGTTTTTCACCGGCATAATGTTCCCTCTGTCTGCTCTATAACTAAAAATCAGTCGCCATTAAGTAACTACAACAAATCGAGGGAAAAAATATGAGACATGCAAAACTGAACTGAACTCACCTGAATCCTCTCCTGCAGCAGTTTGGAAGATGACGCAGAGGCCGGTCTCGAAGTTGAGTGCCTGGCAGCGTGGGTTCTTGTGACATTGCTCCATACACTCACTCAGCATCAGTGTTCCGATCTTGGAGTCGATGATGTCTTCGGCCGAGGAGTACACGAACCCGGTGATGAGTTCGAAGCTCACGTCGCCGTCGCATAAGAGTTCTGACCGAGGTGAGGCGGGTCTTTTGGCTACCAGTTGTTGCTTACGTTGTCGGGTACGTTGTTGTCCCTCGACTATTGTAAGGGACAACAGTAGAGCCATGACTACTACCAAGAAGCTGCTCACTCGTAAGACATACATGATGGCAGGACGATTGTAGTGTGATGAGGAAATTTATTTATATAGACGGATAAAAGAAGGTGATGATGTTAAGAGACCTGTGTCTGTATATCTCTCTCACGCGCAACAAGAATGAAGAGGAGCGTAAATCGACGTCAACCGCTCGGCTGAACTTTTGTCAGCCAAGTGAAGAACCAACAAGAAGGAAGAAGGAAGGTGCCTAGCTGCTCCACCACTATACCAGCCTCACTCCCTCACTCCTTCCCTCCCTCCCTGGCCAGACAGTTGCCACACACCGCCACTGACACACTTTACACACACACACATACATACATACATACATGCTTGCTTCCTCTGATGTCATATTATACTTCTCACTGCGGAAGACATACATACATACATACATACATTCCACCCACCTGTAAGATGATGACTCTGTGCAGCAATGTAACTTAACAGGTTTAACACTTCCCTTTATTTTATGTATTTAATTTACAAGTCTTCGTGATTTCCGTCATTAGCAAAGGTTTCTCGTCCACTTTTATTGCACAGAGAGAATAGAGATTTAAGTCTTCACACGGTCCCCAGAATGTAGTTTGTGTGTGTATGTTTTTTTGTTTATGTTTTGTGGGGGTTGGGGGAGGGGGGGGGGTGCCATGCAATTTTAACATCATCAACGAGTACTTATTGAACTAATGACACGGATTGGTTGATGTGACACTTACACAATCATGTAGTCTGTATTTGTGAAACTTTCATTATAAGTTGTTATTATATGTAAATTATAAGTTGTTTTTGTTTTTTGTAAATATGATCAATCCAGGGTGATGCTGACGTCGTTATATCATTAGTTTTATGATGGATAGCCACTTACCATCGATCACACACACACACACACACACACACACACACACACACACACACACACACACACACACATACCGTACTGTACCCTTATCCACATACATCCTTATATACACACACTCTATCACTCTACAATAACATCACCTTAATTAATAACCCTTACTAAGTCAATAGGTGTTAAGGTGGTAATTCTTTTTTGGTACATTGGAGTGCCTTGATTCCTCCAAAGTATGCCAGGAAACAGGACCAGAAGAGCAAAAGTAATGGTGTTCTGTTGCTTGGAATAGTTTGGAAGATTCAGTTGCTCCATATTTACCAACACAAAATTTCACCCTTAATTAATCCCCAATAACCAAACCCAAACCAAGGAGATGAGAGTGAGTGACATCAGACAATTAATTATTATTATGCTCACACTCAGCCAACAATAGCCTATACTCCACAAGTCCCAAATCCACGTCTGCTGAATAAAGAGCATAACAGATACCTTAAATAGGATGCCCATATTAATTAGGATAGGTTCTGGTAGCTATTTGTCAGCCTTAAGGGGGTAGTAGTAGTAGGTAACACACTTTTGGTATATTTGAGCGCCTTGATCCCCTCCCTCCCTCCCCAAGTAGGCTATGCCAGGAAACAACAAAAACAGATCTAGAGGAATTTGGAGGAATAATTTGCTCCAGATTTACCAACACTGTACTACCCTTCTTAATTGTTTTAGTATATGTTGCTTGGAATAATTTGGAGGAATCAGTTGCTCCAGATTTACCAACACTGTACTACCCCTCTTTATTGTTTTATTATATTATCGTATATAATAATTTTGCTTTCTCTATAGTTCAAAATTTAATGGACTGCATGGGTCTGGAATTAATTATTGCTGACTATGATAACATCTTTACTAGGAAATAAACTTTACATCATCAGTACCAACTTCTTAATATAAATTAATTAGCAGCAATGCAAAGTAAAGAAACCCCATATTAGATTACCAATAATATATCCAATTTATGTAGGGCATGATCCTCAAAGGTGGCGTAACTCAGGTTGGATATTATACTTGCACCTGTGAAACTAATTTACACCTCGCTATTCTCAGTGACATTAATGGGATAATACACTTTTGGTACATTAGAGCACCTTAAATCCTCTAAAGGTATGCCAGGAAACAGGGGTAGATTAACGAAAATAGTGGTGGTTTGTTGCTTGGAATAGTTTGGAGAAACCAGTTGCTCCAGATTTACCAACACTGTACTACCGGTATACCTCCTTTAGGGACCATGTGATGTAGTCAGAAAATTGGAGGTAAATGAGTCCTTCAAATATTGCCATGAAACACACACCTATATGAAAGGAGCTTGTTTCGTGGCATAGTCAGGAGGAATCAGAAGCCTCCAATTTTCATACACGATCACAGGGTCCTTAAGGTCCTGTTCACACGAGGCGTTTAAATGTGGTTTTATTAAACTTTCTCTTCCACAATAAAAAAAAATGTCCTCGTTAAAATCTGCAAAATAATAGGAACTGAGCGACGAAGAGAACTTTTCGTACGAGAGTATAATGATACCCCCGTGCATGGCGTGTTTTGGCGCCCCTTCCGCCTCAACCACTCCCTTTCACTTCTTGAATTATCTCTCTTTTCTTTCTATTTCCTTCCTGCTAGCTGTTTCACCTCTCTATCACTTTCTTCTAACGCTATATGACCTCGCTGTTGCGGCGCCTAATATCAATCAATCAACCACCGTGGTGTTACCGTGAAGTAGATCCAACCCATTACAATATAGTAGACGGGTGCATTCATGGGTGTTCAAGCAGGCAACCGCACGGGACCTTACTATAGCTGCGTTTTGGTAACCTCTGTGTTTGTTTTAGGACCCTGTGATCGTATATGAAAATTGGAGGCTTCTGATTCCTTCTGACCATGCCACGAAACGAGCTCCTTCCTTACAGGTGGTGTTTCGTAACAATATTTGAAGGACTCATTTAACTCCAATTTTCTGACTACAACACAGGGTCCCGTAAGCGACTATCACATTAGCGCTCGTTTCCACCAACTCCCACCCACCTCCCACACCAGCAGCTGTTGGCCGATATTCAGGACTCCTACTCGCTAGCACACACGTTGACATTGTGTGCTGACGCTGCAAGACTCACAAGACATTTTTAGAGTTGACATTCCCGCTACGGTACTTTTACTTTCACTCGATATTATTCAACTGTCTGTAGATAGTGTGACTGACTGACGCTGATATTAGTGTGCGGCTATGAAATAATCGTGATCTTCAAACAACATAAATGCGTGTCACATTCTGTAGTTACTATACTATATTCTCATCATGTACCACAAGGTCGATCAGTGCCTAATGATGGTCACTTCTTATTTAGTTAATCATTATAACTGTAATGTCAATGATAAACGAGATTAGTAAGCTAAGAGTAACTCGGTGCAGGGAAGGTGTGAGACAGAGAGGGTGGAGGCAACGGGAGGGTGGACGTGGAGTAGTGGGTGGATGTGAGGGTGGGGTGTGTTTGGTATAGGCAAGACGGCTACCTCGTTTTTTTTTTTTTTTTTCACATAGGAAAGCAACTGTACCAATAAAATGTTCTTACACACTAGCTATATAGACTGCAATATTCTGATATGCATATTTTGCTGTTTTTGCCTCCTTTTTACTCGCTGCATCTTGGTTACTATTATCGATCACTGCATTTCGAAAAGTTAACTGACTGACGTAACATTAGCTTGTTATGATGATTATAGACATCTGGACTAAAGAGAGGTAAATATTCTCAGATAATATAATGTTGATACAGATGGACTTACCCTTTGTAGGCCTATAATATTATATTCGAAATGACCACACATACAGAAGATGACCTATTTTAATTTTAACAGCTTCGGCCGTACAGCTATCATGATTATGAGTGAAATTGGCTTAGTGAATGCCACGGTGTTGCAGGACAATAAAGGTGTGTGTGTGTGTATGTGTAGAGAGATGGCTCCCAAGACACTCGCAACTTATGATAATTCATGTTGCCATCTTTACTCAATCTGTCAGTAACCACAAAGTAATGTGAACACTGGAGGCTGTGAATATTCACTATGAAATGATCAATCTATAGGCTATTTTATTGTCATCGTTACAGACTAATAAGCATATTACAATGACAAACATTTAGGGGTAAGCCTGTGGATGTGTGTCAGCTGTGGATGTGTGTCATGTACTATTATAGCAACATGTTACGTGCTCAGACTTTACCTTCGAGATATTATACTTTACGTAAAGTAAGTATAAGTAACTTTATCATGTAGAACATGTAATAATAATAACTCACCGATGTGTTGGTTTTCACTGGCCGATGCTGAACATTCATAAAGACGGACAACAGCGGAGGCAAACTGCTGCCTTACTACCTGACCAACGTGACTGTTGCTGTTGGAGTGTATAGTACTAAAAACACACACAGTGACAAGGGATTTTCCTTTCTATCACAATGTTGTGGTAAAAAAGAAATAATGTTTGTTTTTCAGTAGTATTTATACAGTTAGTTTATATGTTAGTTTTGTATTATTGTTTTCACTATCCTCGTCCCTCTACAACCCCCCCCCCCTCCCCATACTCTGCTTCCCTACACCACTGCACCACTCTCCACTCCCGATGCCCCAGCACCCTCCCCTAAACTCATAATGGCAAGTGTTTCGGGTATTTGAGTTTGAATTTGAATTGAGTTTATTGCTCAGACTTCTACAGAAGTATGTAGCAAAACTCCTACATTGCACAATACAATCAACATAAACTTTTCATCATATAGCATACAAGTACACTTGTCCCTATGTCATCTAAACATTCTAAATATTGCATAAAAAAACTAACAAATTTTTTTAATATCTTAACATTAGTACTCTGCATTAATGACTTATATTTATCGGTGATAGGTCTTGTCCAAAAGTGTTGTGGTATTAAGATACGCCTCAGCTGACATATTGCTTCATTTCTACACACTAAAACAACATGGTATTCATCCCCAACCAATACACCATCACATTTAACACAAAATCTTTCTTCTCGAGCCACATTTTGGTATCTACCCACTGTCACTGGCAATCTATTATTATTTGATCTAATTTTAGTCAAGATTAGTCTTGATTTAGTCTTCAATATGATTAAATACTCTTCTCTGCCAGTTTGCTGAATTAGATTTAGTGACTGAAATGGGGATTACTGGGTGCTCAACAATAAACTGTTCCAGTAACTCTTAAGTGGAATAAGGACATACAAATTTTCCGTTTTTCGAAAGATCCTAGACACGTGTTTTTACATAACTTAGTAAACTACGGAGTACAGTTTTGACTGATTGTGGTAGTTATATACAGTATTAATTTTATATTAACTGGTGTTAGATGATGATACCTTATCCTTTAACAAGCTACGAAATACAGATGACCTTGTGTAATAGTTAGACAGTATTAATTTTGGTGATAATGACATTGACATTAACTGGTGTTAGGTAATGATACCTTATCATTTAGTATAGTTATTAATTTTGGTGGTAATGACATTGATATTAACTGGTGTAAGATGATGATACCTTATCCCTTCTATAATTAAACAGCATTTATATTGGCGGTAATGACATTGATATTAACTGGTGTCAGATGATAATAGCCTACCTTATCCTTTCTATTTTCTTAAGTACTGTACTGTAGTCTGTCTATCTATTTGTTCCGGATAGGATGGAGTATTGCATATATATTTTCCTTACCCGCAAACTGAAATTGTGGCTTCAGGCATGCAGACAACAAGTTATAATGAAAGTAACTCCTGATTTTTAAAGCCTCTCTAGCTAAGAAAGAAAGCAGGAAATCATTTATTCTAAAACACATGTAACTGCTCCTCATAGTAAGGTTATAATGCTCTCATGTACTGGTGATGACAATACAGTACTGTACGTAGTGTACAGTACTTATAGTTTATTTTGTTGTAGTTTTAAGTATGGTCTGTAAAATCTGTATGGCTGTCCTTTACTTCAATTATACGTCAGAATACTATTGAGAAACAATATTGTAGATGCAATAAACAAGTAATAATCACTCATTTTAGATATTATGCATGAATATTATTAAAGTATGGATGATTTAGCAATTAGATATTAGGAAATGGATAATTTATTATGTTATTTGACTTTAATACATACACCAAGGAAGATTCTTTTTATTCGCAAGTACAGCCACAATCATATATCCACCAACACTTTCCTTCCATCGTCGTAAATATCTTGGTAATAAAGAACAACACATGTATGATTTTGCAGCACCTCATAATAATAATCGAAGGGGTTGAGGTGACGTAAGGTGTTGTATGATTATATTTTGATTTGAGACTGATTTATTTGTACTATGGAAGGACAGTGTCGGTGGTTATTTGATTGTGGCTGTACATGCTTCTTCTTACAACAAGTAAGAATATAGGAAGCAAGGATGTTCTCACATAATGGTAAGGTGGGGGTAACAATTTTGTACAGTATTTATAGCTCATTGCTTTATAGTTTTAAGAATAAACTATATGTTTGTCTTTTTTTTTTTGGTACATTTATGAGAAACATAATTGTCGAGGTCATAAACAGGTAAGAATCATCGTACATTGAAGTTATATACTGTACGGAAATGGTAGGTAACCTATGTTTTTTTAGCAATACTTTTGGATTTTGTCGTAGATATTATCGTAATGTATTAAGAAATTTTACTATAATGAATGTCATTATTCATTCTACAGCCAAATAATTTTTATCAAAGTTCCTGTGCGTTACTAGTAAAGAAAATCCGACTAAAATATTAATCAGCCTGGATGTTGATTCCAGCTGACCGCTAAAAATAACATCGAGTGGCCTATCCTGGGCCTATCCTTCTCCCAGTACTAGATTCACAGCTGTGTCAAGTAAGGAGAATTTTTCCTAGACATGGGGAATTAGAGGTACCAATGGGAAAATTATATACAGATTGTTCAAGACTAAATGGGGAATTTTCTACCAGATAAAATAAGAGTATCAAGACGATGATAATGTGCGACTGTCTTCAAGAGTAAACAGGGAATTATTGAGGTAAAAAGGGGAAATTCTAAGTTTGAAGTTGGGGAAATTTCGTCAGGCAGACCTGGCAATACTGCACTAGAATCACTTTCAATCCAGGCTAATCTCGATTTTGGTACGACATTTTACATGACGGCAAATAAAATAATCCTGTTTTAATCAACGTTGCTGGTGTTTTAATATTTTGGAAATCTAGGTTAAGAAGCCCAGTCTATAACTTGTGGCTTATTAAAACAGCTATCTTCTCCTCATTGACCCATAAACTGAGACTGCCTAATAAACTGGCGAATAATTTCCAGGCGCCATTTTTAGTGACCAAAGGCTGGAATTCCTGTTGGTGAAGTTGTAAACACGTTATACAGATTCATAATACTAATACATACATACACGTTATACAGATACATACACGTCAGACAGATACATACACATAATATTGATACATACATACACGTACCGGTGTGGTACCGGTACGATGGCTGTATTATTTGTCCATGGAGTCATCGTACCGGCACCATGCCATCGTATACATCACGGGTGTTCTTGAATATAGCCATATACTTCACGAGAACACTAACTTGGTGGTGCTAATAATTGGTGTTTTTGGCAATTACGAGATTAATTTTTCATACATACATACATATACGAGATTATTTTTTCCTTTATTTATGTAGTGTTATATATGCTCGAACGTTACAATACTTTCATACTGTACATACATATGCCTACTGAAATGAGTGTATGATTAGCCTTATAATTATTTCATATGTTATTTATATTTGGTATTCGTGAAAAATTAATTTCCTATTACTGTACCACTTATATTGTCAGGCTTAAAATTGCATAATGGACTGTACATAGTATTACATACATGCTTTTGCCTCTGTAAAGGAAAAAAAAAAAAATATATATATATATATATATATAGTACTGTATAGAAAAAAAAAGGAAAATAGTACTGACTTAAGTAACATTTATAACATTTTGCTTATTATATTTGTGGTAGATTTCGTAAAGGAAAATAATATAGACTTACGTAGCATTTATAACATTTTGCCTGTTATTTTTGTGATAGATCTCAAGTTAATTGTGTCATTAAATTCCACCTTCATTATCGTGTATGGCTGGAAAGTTTTATAATTAAGTTAAACCTAAGTATGTGCTTGCCATTAAATTCCACTTATGTTATAAAAGTCTGTTTATTTTTACCCAAGTTAGATCAAATTTTCCTTTGTGTGATAAACTTTAGTGTACAGTATGCTATTAATTCTACATTTTTATCAAATACTGTAGTTATGTACAATATAATTATATACTGTATTGTAATTTATATATACTGTACTGTAATTTATATATACTGTACTGTAATTTATGTATACTGTACTGTAATTTATATATACTATACTGTAATTTATATATACTGTACTGTACAATATATATACTGTACTGTACAATATATATACTGTACTGTACAATATATATATATATACTGTACTGTAATTAATATATACTCTACAGTAATGTAATTTATATAGGCTATATTGTACTGTAATTAATTTATATATACCATTTTCAGGGAAACAGTGGTGGGAGTGTATGCTTGATTATAAAGTACTGTATTGCATGCTTCAGTAGCCATGGAAGGATCAACAAGTAAGCAAAAGGTTCCCCTCATACTACATTCCAACTTGTACGTCCCTTCCTTCACGGACTACCTGGGAAGTGAATTTAAAATAAGAGGTGAGGAGTGAGGAGATATATTGTGTTTTGACCTTCCTTGGGCGCCATATTGACATTGCTGTTGCGGCGGTGCCTACTATCAATCAATCAATCAATCAATTATTGTATTTGATTCGAGATAGGTCATAGGGCTTGGGTTAATATTATTTTACAGTATCCCGTGAGGTAAATAACTTTGCTGTATAAAAAAACAATAGTGTAAAGTAAAATATTTGTAATATATACTGTACCTTTATTCTTTTTGTTTTGTAGCACTTCACCATTATGTACTGGTCCGTAAATATAGCTTAGTACAGTATTTATATTTTCTACAAGTAGCTACCAATTCAGTAGTACCGGTATAAGAAATAGTACAGTACAGTATATAAGCCTACAGTTCATAGATGTAACACTTGGAAAACACTCATTTGTGTTCGATGTTTTCAGATCCTGCTACCATAATTTTTAGAAACTTTCATAAATAATCTGCTGTTGTACCCAGGCATAATTACTTTACAAAACTTTTCTTTTGTGTTCTGACGCTGAACATAGACTTTGTAAAGCCTGTTCCTGGGGTCAAGGTCCTCACTGCCCCTCACACACACACACATCCTAACTGGCATCCAACCATAGAAAGAGGGAAATGAGGGTAAATAATTAATATTGTGGTTGCTATGGTACCACTATTTTGCAATATTTAATGGGCAAATAAATAGTGCAGCTTGATTTGGAAGAATAGATAGCCGTATCTCCATTTCTGAGTGGATTCTATTTCTCGACTTTCAGAGTATGAGTTCTGAGCATTACCAGAGGCTGCTTGGCTCTTTCCCTTCTGATTATGATTAGAATGTCGCTCCCACGCCGAGTCGCCAAGTTTTTTGGTGATCAGGTTTAGACTACTGCGTGCTATGGCTGATACAGTACTTTTGGTTTCTACTTTCAGTGAGTGATGCTGTACCTACAGACACAGCCATCCTTACTTCAGGTTAGTAAGTAGTACCGGTATCTATTTTTTCAGATAATATCTAAATGTTCATTATATTACCATTTATGTCTTCTTGCATGAATAGTTTTTCTTTGGTATACTGTACTAAAATGACTGAATAGGCAAAGTTACAATTTTAACATAAAGACAGATAAGGTGACTGGTGCTTAACCACTAGACCGCAGGCATTATCTACGGCGTCATCTCTCTCACCCAGGCCTTTCTCCGCACTCGGGGTCACTATGTGAACAACACATTTGATGGCTACTAACTTGTAAACCACTCACGCTACATAAATAAATGATACAGAATATTGAAGTACAAACCATTAGCTCTCTCCTGATGTATTTGTGAAGACTAAATGGACATCTGTAGGATGGGTAGCCAGCTCAGACTTCACTTTTACACTCTATTTACATATCTAAGTACGTTTTCACATGCTAATTTCGTTATAAAACATGTCAGAATCACATTTTTCAACACAACAATGTGAAATATAATGTTACTGTCGTTTTTACGTACATAAATGGTAATTTCAGGAAAAGAGGAGTGATGAAAATATGTCCTTCCACCCACACTGTTTGAGTAAGACTGACTGGTGGTAGCTGGGTGGGCTAGGGGGGAGCCCCTACAAGCTCACAATCAGTGTTGCCACCCAAGACAACCACGTTATGGGGCGCGCAATTTTAAAAATTGCTTTGACAAGAATTCTCGTCACCCGTGGTCCTCCTCACTTGTTGCTGGTGACAAGAAATCTCGTCACCTGTGGTTTAAGGATTAAAGCTAGCTACCATCACCTTTTTAACACCACCACTCATGCAGAGGTTATAGTTATATTTTCAGGCTCTTGTGGTACCTAGAGGATTGGTAATTATACTCTGGTGATGCAGGGAGGTACAGTAGATGTACAGTATTGGCCAGTGCGGAAGGCATGGTACCTGCAATATCCTGTTGAGCGTGGGGAAGGGAAGATTAGTATGAATATTGCTTCACACACAAATTAGTAATTGATGGGTTTCCTTCGCTTCTTTTTCACTTACTGAAGTCTTTTGGAAAGTGAATCTGCCAGATGATGATGATCCGCGCTTACACCCCGCTGGCATGTGTGGTAGGGGTACGTTATCACTCCCTCCCTCTTGGTATAGTTTAGTCCACCATTGAACAGTTCTCAATAATATACCGGTGTTCTGAAATATCTCTTTGTTGGACTTGTTCTTCTTAGCAAGTGCACATAATACTGCAATCTGTGAACATGGAATAATGAGTGAATGCTAACACAAACGGGTATCTCAGGAGGACACAAACAGTATCCCCCTTACCCCCACCTCTCTTAGGCAATCACTAGTCTGGTATTTTTTATAGTCTGGAGCGGGACAGTAGAGTTGCCAGATGTTAACTATTTCTCAAAGACCCCATTGTTATGAACAGTTTGAGGCTACCAAGCGAATTTGAGTACAATCATTCTTCCGCTGATCTTCGCGCCTTTCGCATTGTCCAGTACTGTAAGTTACATCCAGGTACAGTACATCATTGGACATAAAAATCACTAGTACTGGTATTTGAATATTGTACGGCACATTCAGGTCCATGGGCATGATTTGTTGATTTTAGTGTTCCTTACAAACCTTTGATGCTCTTTCTTCACCAAATCCAATGGCATGTTGAAAGGCAAATACTGAACAGGAACAGTTTTTGATAAGGAAATTTTGTCCCCTAATGCCTTCACATTCTCCCCCAGTGGTTCTGAAACATGGTTTATGTATGGTGGTGGTGTTGTGTAGGCTTATAAAGAATCGGCAAAATGACAAGGGTTGACTCAGAGCTTTAAAAGTATCCTGTTGTAGTAATGTTAAAGATTGTGTAGAGTATGATGGAAAAAAAAAAGAGTATAAGTAGTGCCCAACAATACCCCTTCATAACTTTGGTATTCTTATATAGGTGTGGGTGTGTTGGTGACTCAGCTTCCTACAACTCCAACAACCACCACCTCCACCACAACTACTACTACAGCTACACAACCACAGCCTGATATGCACCTCAACAGTTTGGATCAACTGGTAGAAAGGTAACGAGTTGGGATATGTGGAGTACTTAGACATTCCGTGCTTTAGTGTAATTTTATAAGTGTACTGTATGTTCCAACCATCAATAATTTTGATGCCTCATTCCCTTCTCTTGGGACTGGCCTTGAGAAAAGTTATATTTGCATTTATTTTTTTATGAGTGAGGGGTCACATTTTCACCATAGAGTATCATCCCCATCTCTTCTTCAGGGAAACCAGGTGGTGTGGTTATTGAGGATCTATCAACCCCCTAGAGTGTTGAATAGTATGAGGTAATGTGTTATAATGTAAAGTTAGATGTTCTTGAGTTGAGATGCAGCTGGTACAAGTGATTTTTTTCATCAAGAATGTGTGATGTGTAGCTGGGATTGGCATGATACTGGTACCGATACCACAAATGTAGAAGGCAGGAAGACATGTTACCAGCAACCAAGTTAATTCTCTTTTGCAACATCATAGATGTAAAATTACTTTACAGAGCCAAAATGCTAACCAGACGCCACAGAGTTGGAGTGATAATATTGATTGCTGCCATGTTTGGAGAAGAAGAGGTGGAGGGTGCAGTAGGAGCACTGCAAGCCAGACTCCTTCCCTTTCCTCCTCTCCTCTTACCAGCCCATGGTCACACTCAGGCAGCTGCTCACCTCACATACTTGGCACAGGTGGGTGGAGAGGCTGTGAGAATGAGAGGATACCTGGTACTAATCTGGATCCTATTTTGTACCATATTGATCAACATACTTCTTTTCACCCTCTATCATTCCTATGCTTGGTCAGTATCGGCAATCAATTGTCAATAATTCAACCAAATTTGAACACTCCATCTATGTTGAGAGAGAACTAGTTATTTCACTCACCACCACTGGCAAATTGGGTGGTGGGGTTACTCGCCTTTCAGAAACTGCCTCACATATGGTATGGTAGCCACTAAAGCAATGCCATTAACTATCTCAAAATATGTAATGCCAATTACTGCCACTACAGTAGTCCCAAGTTATTGTCATTGAACCTTTTCCTACTATATATATATATATATATATATATATATATATATATTTTTTTTTAATACTGTATATGGAGTGGTAGCACAAATATCAGAACCCTCCCCTCTTTCTGCACCACATCCAAAAAACACCCAAGAACTGCTTCACCTGCTTTCCATCAACTGTGACTTTGAGGCACCCAATATAATTAGCTGCAGGGTTCTTTGAGCTTGATTTATTACTGAAGTCCTCATTAGACATTGCCACTTGTTTGGCAGGGTGGTCAGGCATGAGACTGCAGCATCTCTTGGGATTTTTGTCCTTGCCACAGGCACACATTGTCCCTTTACTAGTCTATTAATTGCATTACATCCTCACAATGCCACTGGAGCAGAAAATTTTGTGATATAGTGACTGAAATGGAAGGTGGGATTGTTGAGAATCGCACTAGTTATCCAACATTGCTGGGTTGAAAAATGCTCTTCTCTGTTGTCCCACATGGCACAATTTCAATGTGTTGCAGGGATTGCTGTGGGTATCTACACAAGTATTCCTGCAATGATTGGGGCAATCTCCCAGGGTGCTGCAACTGGGTTTGCACCATGGGTTTGGACCCACCTACCCCTAGGGGAGGTGGCCGAGTGGTGAGTGTGATGGACTCATAACCTAGAGGTCAGGAGATCTGAGTCTCTCAGGTGAGGGCCTGAGAATATTTACTCTTCCAATTTGAGTTTTAGGCACTAACTATAAGGCCACCGAACGTCATAAAACACCCTCACTGGTACCATAACAGCTGCAGTATTTGGGAATAACCCTCACTTCCCTCCCTCTGTGGCTGGGTATCAGTTCGGAAGTCGTGATGTGTGCGTGTAAGCAGCAGTTGACCTGGGCCACGGTAACGGGCTTGATTAAGCCTATGTCCAGTGTCGGAACATATATATATATATAAAAATCTTGTGGATACAATATAAGGTGCATGAAGTGATTGAACTTTGCTCCTAGATAGTTGGTGATGCTTTACACATTTCTAAAACCATTCGATCCCCTTCTTACAGATAGTTTGATTCTGTATGATGTTTACCCCTGTACAGGTGACTGGGGGAGAGAGGAGGAGAATGTTGGAGGAGAGGATGACATCGGTGCTGCAGGAGCATTCCCGCCGCAACTTGGCTGTACCCAGGCTTCTCACTCTCTCAGCTGCACGTTAGTATTAACCAATTTATTTGTCTACAAGTACATTTGTAACCTTAAAATATGCTATATTAATATGTGTATGAATAATATTTTTTTTTTTTTTTTTTTTAAAGCTATCTTTAAGAGACACTTTAGGATACATATTAACATGACTTGGTTGTTATTATGTTTATTTACAAGCATCTTTACATACATATACATACAGAGTGTTCCACTAGTTTGTTTGATTACTTTTGGTATTGAATAGTCATGTCGTTGGAAGTAAAAAAATTTCTCTTGAAAGGCGTATTTCCTTATAATTATGGTTTCCCTCAAGGGTATCAAGGATAACTCTTTGACAAGTAAAATAGTCTTGCATTAGCCCATGTAAGATTTAAAAGACACTGTCAGTTCACGGTGCTTCTTCTGTAAACAGTCTTTAAATTTTACTCTTGTCACAATGTTTGCAGTGTTTGACTCTTGATTACTGACATGTTAGTGCATTTTTTACCAAGTACTGTGTCTTCTCATTGCACTTATTGTTCAGCATTCTAAATTTTTCATTTTCCAGTACAGTACTGTAATGGTTGTGTACAGTATTTTTACCTATCGAAGGGGAGGTGGCCGAGTGGTTAGTGTTCTGGACTCGTAACCTGGAGGTCGGGAGATCGATCCTCTCAGGTGAGGGCCTGAGAATATTTACTCTTTCGATTTGAGTTTGAGGCACTAACTATAAGGCCACCGAACGTCGTAAAACACCCTCGCTGGTACCATAACAGCTGCAGTATTTGGGAATTACCCTCACTTCCCTCCCTCTGTGGCTGGGTACCAGTTCGGAAGTCGTGACGTGTGTGTGTGAGAGTAGCAGTTGACCTGGGCTACGGTAACGGGCTTGATGAAGCCTATGTCCAGTGCCGAAAGATTAAAAAAAAATTACATGTATTTTTTTGCCTATCGTACAGAGTGGCAGGAAGTGGTGGAGCAGTTTGGATCTCTGGGGAAAGTAGCCAGAGCAACAAGTGAAGAGATCTCAAGCCGAACCAGTCTGTCTCCTGCTGCTGCTGCTAGCTTCCTGGCCACTCTGGCTCATGATACTGTCACTGTCTGAGGTGAACACAGTCCTTATTTACACATACAGTACAAAATATATAAAACCCTTTGTGTAATACTAGTTACCATACTTTAGGATATATAAATTTCTGAATTTAATCATGGTCTGTGAGGAATATATCCAGGCCCAGTAAGCTGTAACCAAATTGTTCCATCACTGTCTGTGGGTAAATATCCTGAGAAGTGGAGTGAAAATATGAAATCATCATCCTCATAATCAATACCCCATTTCCCTTATTACAAGGGATGGGGAGGCTCTAGTGCCAGTGCAAGACCCCTGACAGGCAAGGGGTCCAGCTCCAAGGCTATTTGAATCTTTAGTGGGATCCCCAACCCTCACTCCCCCTCCTTGTATTAGAGGGGATACGAGGCTGCCTGCACCATTGCAGGAATAGTGGGTGATGGGGACGCCACTTGCCTGCGCCAAATAGAAAATGAAATAAACTTTGATAAAATATTCATTATTTACTTAATGAGTACCAGTATGTATATTGTATATAGTTCTTAAATTTAATTTTTGTTTAGTTGAAAAAATACACATTTAAATTTGACTGATGGCATACAGCATTGGAGTTAATTGTATGGGAATTTTGAAAATTCACCTGGATTATTTGCTGAAAAGTGTTATTTTTATTTTGTATTTTGATAGGGAGCATTTACTTATTTATTTACAGTTCTTATTATTACAGTTACATACTATTGTGGTATATACATGTACAGTACATTGTATCATTTTATAACTAATGGTTGGAATTCAATATTTATTTTATTACTGTATTTTCTTTAAGGAGGTACTCACTTGTTGACTAATTGCAAGAGCTACTAATTCCTCCAACTGTGCTACAAAATAGACCACCTTCTTGTATAACGAGGTACCAGTCTGTTACCTGACATAGTTTGGAGGAAACGGTGGTAGCCTTCCTGTTCTCCGACAACTTATACCTCCTGAAGAACATTCATGTAGTCTCAAAATAAGAAAAGCTTTAGGCTAGGTGAACTATCTTAACCATTTTTATTTATTTGTTTATTTAGGCCTATTTATTTATTATCTTTTTTAAGTGTTGCCTTCTTATAAAACTTGGCACAAATAAAATCAGTTATATATAATGGCAGTAGTTATTGAACTGCATGACAACTTGAGTGACATGGATGGTTGTTAACCTTGTGGCGATTGTGAAGAATTGCCAGTTAAATGTGTGTTTGGGGAAGATCCTATCAAGTATCATCTGCCACTGTCATGTTGGCAGTTTGGCACCCTTAGTTTTTGTGTATTTTGTTGTACAGTATAGTGACGTCCATGCCTCTGCTTCCATCTGGCATTCTTCTTCATTGTCAGTCGTTACCATCCATTGTGATTGAAGTCCCAGCTGAAAGGAGAGATAATCAAGGGTATTATTTATATATCACTTTATTAGGAGCATATTGTAAAGCTGTTTTACTCCTATTACTTCAGGTCAAAAGCAGTAACAGAAACAGTTGTGAAATGTCAATAAATTCTCTTCCTTGATGATGATTACCTGTTTTGTTTAGTTGTATTACAGCTCAAGGTTATAGTAAATAGAAAGCAAGTTGTAGAGTAGAGAGGGAAAAATATTCTGGAAAGTGGATGAAGAAAGAAATGGAAGGAGAGACGGATCAGGAGGGAAGGGTGCAATGCTAACAGGTAATATGTATTGTGGAAGATGGAACTACTGTATGCTATTATCACTATTACTGTAGACTAAGGAAAGGACATCCTCCTCATCTAAAAGATAAATAGGGAATCCTTAAATTTTGAAAGATAACATTATACTAAGTACAGTGTATCGTCATCATAATCAATACCCTAGTGCTGGACCCTCGACAGGCAAGGGGTCCAGCTCAGAGATTACTTGAGTGGGGTCCCCAACCCTCACTCCCCCCTGTATCGTAGGGGATATGAGGCTGACTGCACCATTGTAAGAATGGTGGGTGAAGGAGACGCCACTTCTCTATGCCAAAATATATCGTAATACTATAAATAGTATCAAATATATTTTACAGGTACAGTACTGTACTGAGTACTGGATGAGAGTAACATACCCACTGAATCCCCCTCCCAGCGTGACCCTAGTGAGTGCATCCAGGAGGTGGCTCTGTCCCGGGGAGATGTTGAGGGGAACACTGATCCAGCTCACACCAACACCCTTCATACCCAAGCCCTCGATGACCCTTCTCCACCCGTCCTCTTGCAGTGTGGCACGAGGGAATCGGATGTACCTGTACCTATATTTAGGGGTAAGTGACAATTATGCATACTAATGAAGACTCGGTACAGACTCAGCATACAGTACAATGATTGGGTGTCATATTGTGTGGTGAGATTTGACTCATAAAGGTATTCACCATACAATAATTGGCTAGCATATTATGTGGTGAAATTTGATACCCTATTATTGTGGTAAGATCTTGAGAATGTGCATGCTGTAGAAATTTTTTATTACATAAGGTAATTATCCAATGTTAAAAATGAAAAAGCTGTATTGTACAAGCATCATTCCATAATCTTTATAAAAATGCCACTTGACTGGTCAAGTGTGAATACAGTAGTATTGTATCATTGTATAAAGCCACACACAACAGGAAGAGAATCAACTATTTTTTTTATTTTATGTTTGGAAGAGGAAAATTTAAGTAAATCTGAAACTTTTGTTTCATGCTTAGACATACAAAGGGTAACTTTTTTGGTGAGTTGTCATTATTTCAGTGTTT
Organism: Petrolisthes cinctipes; assembly: GCA_033782935.1. Lineage (NCBI taxonomy): Eukaryota > Metazoa > Arthropoda > Malacostraca > Decapoda > Porcellanidae > Petrolisthes > Petrolisthes cinctipes. The sequence goes on from JAWQEG010007571.1 coordinate 37,557, forward strand.
TATAAAGTGGGTGAAAGAAATGAAACTTGCCCCAAACGTGGTAGCAGTGCTGCAGCCACACTGCAAGCACGACTCTCTCTGTCTGTACCCACATCAGACAAGTGAAGGTCCACAGAGATGGCTGGAAGGGATCTCAGAGCTTTTGCGGAGACTTTTGGTGTCACATGAATACCTGTAATCATTCCACAGTAACAGTTTCACCAACATATATGTATCATCTTGGTCTATGTGGACCTTGGTAAAAATACTGTACAGTCTGCTGCAAATGTCCTGTCGCCACATCTGCCAAGTGATGAAGTAAGTATGAAAATATTAGCTTCATGGGCTCGTAAAATGGAAAAACAGAGAATTATAATAATTTGCCCCCTGGATATTGTATTTCTGTATGGTGAATGTGTTTATTTGATGATTAACCTTTGTTATCTTTTAAGAAGCGTTGTGTGAGGCGACACGACTTTTGCCGCCGACTGTACTCCCCCATGCACACGTACAGTCGGGGTCAATAATAATCATCCACATAAGGGTAACTCAAAGCAATTTGTTGTCTAATATTTTCACGTTCAAATATGATGTTATTGTTTTAAGTAGTGCGTAGTTGCTTACAGAAAATTAGAAGATGCTATTTAACCTAAATATTGGAAAGTTTATCAGCTAATTGAACAGAGGGAAGCTGTCAAAACTTTACGTGGGTTACCCCTATAGGGATTATTATTTTTGACCCCGACTGTACACACACTCTAGTTGTTACTTGTGAGTAGGAATTCCATTATTGAGTATCAGGTTCAAGTCATGACAGCTACCTAGCACCCATTTGTGTTGCAGTGGCATTTCTGCATAAGCGCTCCCCCCAAGTAGGCGGTCATTAACTAGACGATTTCCAAGTAGGCGGAAAAATTAATTGAGGCCAAAATACCAAAAATAAACGGTTCTTCAAAAGTAGGCATACCCCGATCTGGCGTATTTGCACCTTTTTCCCCTCATTTCGCCGTAATTCATAGATATCGTTCACATTTTGATAGTTAAAAGTAAACACAGACTTTATATAAAAACACATAACAAAAGACTTGTTTACCGTAATGTGTTGATTGATTATTCACCAGAATTGATTAATACAATCTAAGGAATGTGTATGCACGAATAAAAATTCAATGAGTTTTGGTGATAACTGAACAACCCCCCCCCCCCCCCCATCACCCTCACGCCGAGACCATCAAGATATCTCGGTTGTCTTGCTCACGCTCGTTTGATACACTCGCGATAAGCCTACCCCTTTATAGTGAACAACTTCTCAAAACGGGCATTTTTCATACTTTTAGCACATATCCTGGTACAGACATTTGATAAGGTGAAATTTACAAGTGATTGTACGTGAAAGTGACAAAGAATAATTAATATAAATTAAGGAAATGTGTTTGTATGAGTAGAAACTCATAGATTATTGGTGATAACTGAACTTGTCAACCATCAACCTCACTCACTACACACTCGCTTTTAGGCCTACCCTTTTAGAATGAACAACATTTCAAAACATACACATTTTCCTTGCTTTTGGCTCAAATTTAGAATTATTTTTAGTCTAGAGAGAAAATCTCTGAAATCGAGGGTTGAGTGGACTCTTCCTGGCTCACGAGTCGCAATAGCACCGCTTGGGATGCACATTAGCCCTTTAAGTATGTTTGTTTATGTTCGCGAGATAGCTTTTAAACACGTTAGCGAAACTCGCCATAGCTGGGGGTTTAGTGTACAAGTTAATTTTATAATGGTCAGAAATTATTAGTTTTGGGAAGCTCCAGTACCGAACCTATTTTTTCCCCTGCTTGGTACACTCTCCCAAAAAAAGTATCGGCATTGCTGGCTAGATCTTGCTGAGAAAAGACCGAAGCTACATGTATGACTGTACTGTGGGGTTGGTATTCCTGCTGGCAATGAGTTGACTCTCATTTCTGTACTAACATGAAATCCTCTAGCAAACATAATTCATGCATTAGGCAAGTCGTGGAGTAAGAGTTGTGACTTCATTTTTACAGATATACGTTATGTGATTTTAATGATTGATGGTTTGGGGGGAGGGGGAATTTACTGAATTATTGAATATAATGAGAATGATAACCCAGAGAATAAAGTTACCAAATCGGATTTTAACCAAAAAGGAATCTTTGAGTAGATTCGCTGTAACTGTAGTATTTTGTCTTAAATATAATGCAGTTATAGCATAGGGTAGGATTAAGTAGGCTTATGCTTTTTCTTCTCATACTTCTAAGTAAGGTTTTGTAATGTAACACAAACAGAAATTGCCCTCTCCAGAAAGTGACGTGTATAAACAAACATGTGAAGCAATCAACACCTCAAAGCTTCACTCGATAATCTCGGGGCCTCAGCCACGACTGACGGCCTCCTGTCCCGAGGTAGAGGTATATAAAAAAAAGTAAAAATAAAATAAAATAAATAAAAAGAAAGATAATGTTATATACCATTCGGCAACTACGGTGTGGATTAACTGAGTTTTCAGCATTAGAAAGGGTCAAATCTTACGATAATATTTTTAATTTCTCTAATAGGTAAAGAAATGTTTCGATTTGCATCCACTATAGTTTCTCTGACTCATGAAACAATACGAATATGCATAATTGGCAACTGATCGGCAGGAATACCACTATCTATATGGTTTCAAAGCAATGTACCATAATGCTACGTTTATTGTCGTTATCGTTAATTCGTTTTAATGCCGATACTTTTTTGGGAGAGTGTACATAACCCCCGTCTAGTTGGGGGGAGCACTATACTGATGATTGTGCAAGATAAGGCCATATCCTGTCTCCCTTGACCCTCACATATTCACGCACTTCCTTCCTCCTATCATTTTCCATATACTCACTCGCTGTTTTCCTTCTGTTTTCTCTAATTAACTGTTTAGAGAAGAAAGAAAAAGGAATGATTGAGAGAGGTGGATTAATTAAAGAAGTGTTGAGAATTGTTGAGGATAGATTAAGAATACTTGAAGCACTGGAGGACTGAGACAGTAATTTGACAATTACTGTTGATAATATGATGCACAAATGAGTCAACCAAGCATGAGAGAGATAATGAAAAAGAGGGTACATTCACCAAGATACTGCAGATTTGTTAGAGAGGGGACGTGAGCCAGGAATGCCGAGGCTTGATGGTCTGTAGACAGGGCCAATCTTAGAATTGTCAAAGTGGATGGTAGAGTGGCCATCATTCCAGCACCCAGCCCACCCTCAAACTCAAGCAGATGACACCTGTGGAGAGCATATAGGGTTGTATTACAGTGCATTATCATTATTATTCTACAGCTGATACTAACTTGCTACTTCTGATAAGTAAAGACTAACCATCATTAACTAGATCTTGCCCATTTTGAGGTTCAAAGTCATGCATGTGTCAGACACAACCTCTTAATTATCATCATCATCATCATATACCCCATTTCCCTTTTTCAAGGATGGGGAGGCTCTAGCGCCAGTGCAGGACCCCCGACAGACAAGGGGTCCAGCTCCGAGGCTATTTGAGCGTTTAGTGTGGTCATTGAGAGAGCGGGGTCATTGTTAGAGAGCGGGGTCCCCAACCCTCGCTCCCCCCTTGTATCGTAGGTGATACGAGACTGACTCCACCATCACAAGAATGGTGGGCGATGGGGACGCCACTTCCCAACAACCTCTAAGTAATGACTGTAAACAGTTAACCATCAGCTTTAGAAAAAACAACAAAATGACATATCCCATATATTATAATACTGTACTGTACGTATTTGCAATTTTGCACAGTGTTCCGAATGGTGATCTTCACGCTACTACTAGGACTGCCAGTAACTAAATTGGATGGTAATACTGTTCTAAATTGACTAGGAATAGTAGAGAGTAAGGGAAGTGTTGGTACAGTAAACCCTTGTTATGATTGTGGGCAAGAAAAATTCTGTGTAAGATATTAGTTGATTAAAAGGATGGAAAGTAAAGAGTGCAAGGTAAAAATATATAATAGCTTGCAGTGAAAAGAATATATTGGACTAATAAAGAAATGAAAGTCCACCCATTGTATACCATGGGAGGTTCTGTATACAGTAATACAGATGTAAATATGAATTTTGAGTGTCTATTAGTAAAGCTGTCTGGTCATCAACCTGGTGCAGTATATTGTTCTCCCCTCATGCATACTGAAATATGATCTGCAAAAGCTAAATGGCCTTTTTAAAAGAATAATTAATTTCCATTTTTCAAACACTATGTGCTGTATATTGAGGATTTCCTATACTCACCGAGAGTGCCTACCAAGAAGACAGTCCAGGAGATGGTCACTGGTGTTGGTGCTGCTTGGGTGTCGATAGTGCCGTCCCACCACCAGAGTTACTCTTGCTTTCATATTTGATAGGTGTTCCAGCAGGGAAGTCAGACTGGTTAGGCAATTGGGGTCATCAGCAAATCTCAGAGAGACAATACTGGGGTGGAGGTAGGGCATTAGAACACTGAAACTTGCCACCCTACTACTTGTTATTTCCAAGTTCCTCTCATTTTTGAAGATTTCAGCGATGTAGCGGCCAGTCTGCAAATCACACTTGGTCTCGGACAGTAAATCCAGCCACTGTTCTTTTCTGGTCACCCCTGCCTCCTTGAAGAGCTCCACCAGTTCTTGAGTCATACTTTCTTTTATACTGTTTTCCTTCATACTCAGTAATCCTGCCATGTGCTTGAAAACATTCTGGTATGACGTGATGTCCAGCGACTTTGGTTTATTTTTCTTATGCATTCTTTCCAATGTGCAACGGATTATCCTTGAGCAAGATAAACTTCTTTGACATATTCTTGACTTAGTTGTAACATCCAGCAGCAGACCTTGAGCCACACAGAAGTCATGATTATCATTATGAGGGAAGCTCAGCTGTTGCTCACGATCTTCTTTTCCCTTTATTGTTTTATAGACGAGAAAGGTTGCAGCTACATCCCTAAAATCAAGGCCATTTTTTTTACACTGTGTCTTTAACCTGTTAACTGAGTGAGAGTGAAGGATGATGTCCTTGCAGTTGTGAGCTTCCAGGGCCTCCTGACAGAGGAATCTCCAGAAGTCTTCAATAGCTTTTTTCAGGTCATCAATGTCAGCATCAGGATCTCGACTCAAGAGACGCTGACATAGTTTTAACTTGAGCAGTTCGTTGATTTTCACATAAAGTTCAGTGGCAGTGGTGACTTGGTTGATCTGCTCTGGCTGATAGGCCCAAAGGTACACTAAATTTACTAGGTTTTGGGGAAATTTGTAAAATTCTTTACAGTGGCAGGATTTGTTTACATAATTTACCAGATCTTCAGTGCTTTGTTTACTCTTACCTGCCGACACTAGTTGGGTATGGTACCTCTCCACAAGAAGACCTTGTTCCTCTGGAGGTACTCCGATGATTTGCATTTCATGTTTCTGATATTCATTCAGCACAGCTGTTAAGAGGAATTCTCGAGTTTTCTCCGGTCTGGAGGTGCACAGGATGGTGTGTGGGCTGGTTCTGCTAAAGTGAAGTAGTTCTTCAATCACCTTGCGGGAATCTTTGTTAAGCTCATCAAGGCCATCCAATAGAAAAAGGACTTTCAGCTGGCGAATGTAGCAGAGTATACAGTGTTCCATACTGGAGTAGGTGTTAGGAAGGTGATCCTTTAGTAGTTTTGACAGAGAGTCTATGTGATGGTTCCTACACTCAAGGTACAACACCAGATTATATTCAGCCAAGCCAGGGACTGTCAGGTTAGATTTAGCCCACATGAGCTTTAGCCATTTGACCAGTGTGCTCTTGCCACAACCAGAACCTCCTGTCACAAGCAAAAAAGAGGCGAAATAATCATTGGTTGTACAATTTGTGATCTTCAGGATGTTTTTGTGGTCAATTATCACATCACCTTCAGGATCCTTGGAGTATGTAATCAACATTTTGGAAAAAATGGAAAGTAAATCTAATTTCACATCACTGTTTATATTAAAGGGTAGAAGTTCGACATGGTTCTGTATGCTGAACTCTTTCTTCAGTTCCTCAGCCCCTCCTTGCTTAAGTTTTTTCAGTGATATTTTTTTATCTAGGTTTCTGATCTCCTGTGGGGTTAGTAGGTGATTCCACACACAGTTCACTTCGATGTGCAGCTCCCTGAGATGCTTCTTTCTTGTTTCTTGACTAAGGTAAAATCTCAGGCTGGTCATTTCCACAATCATCCTAAACAACTTCCTCAGCCGTTCGAATTTATATGTGAATTCATTGTGGGTCATTTTGGGTAGGTTATGGTACAGACAATTTCTCTCATTCTTGAGCTGTGTGAGAAGAGGCTCAAGCTTTGACACAGTTTTATTGTTCCATGATTCAATGTCTGCCATGTTGTTGTCACATGCCACCTTGATTACTTTGAACAATAAACTAATGTCAAAGTATTGGCATCCCGGATTTGAGAGAATTTGTTCCTTCTGGTCTTTATTAAATATCTTGTACTTATCTGCAAGACCAATTTCATTCAGGTAGTCCCTCAGGTTCTGAGAGGGGTCCTTGTTGGGGCAGCCATAGATAAAGATATGGTACATTAATCTCTGCCCCACCTTTGTGATGAGATGAATCAATCTCAAGAGACGGTGCCATTCCTCTGTGTTGCTGTGAGGGGTATACCCACACACTGCCATGATGGTGATCTCTCTTGTCTTTATCGATCTCAGATTTCCCTCTCCTTTACCATGTTTGTATGAGACAAGTAAATTTTTCTCACCTGCAGCAGTGAAAACATGAGCATATGATTATCTGTCTGTATGAGAAATACAGAAACATAAATATTAATATACATGGACACAGCAACACAACCGATCTCACACTCTTAACATAGTAACATGAATATTACCACATCAACACCGACACAGTATTACAGCAGGTGCCATGGTAACAGCAATACTGTAGGCTTTCTTACAAACACAGCTTGTGTGTGGATCTGGGGATCAAACCTGGATATTGTATTCTGATTACGAGACCCAGGCATTAACCACTGTACCACACCACCACTAAAAAGACACTGGGGAAAGAATTATATGTTACCGTTTCCACCCACTAAGGAAGAAACAGTAAAATTCCTGTGTAGTAGCTGTTGCAACTCGAGGTATGCCAAGGTTCATCAGGTGATGGTGGGATTCTCTATCCTCTTTTGTTGTGTGGTAAAATGGTTAATAAATGGGATTTGTAATCAGAGTATCCAGTTTCGATCCATGGGTGGGTTGTCATTGAAACATTATAGGCTGACCACAGCAACACTGATGTCATATCACATCAACACTGATGAAACACCACAGTAATAGTGACATAGTACTGTATCAAAGCAACATTGACACAGTAAAACACAGTACCCCAGTAACATAACTAAGTGGCCTACCACGGCAACACTGACAGCATCACAGCAACACGTACATACAAACCTACTGTAGCAACAACCATTATCACTTATAATCACACTTACATTCACTGTAACACAAGCAGAAGTTTGTTGGATCACCTGAAGATCATCATTAGGTTTGATTGATGGGGCTATTATTATACCATATATGAAACTGGCACTCTGCATCTCCGAGCTCGCCTGGGGTAATTTGGTTGTTTTAATTTCTCTTTTAACATTCGCCCAAAACATTTCATTTCGAGATCTTGGCGCAGAGAATCGCTGGTGGAAAAGCTAGACTACTTTTGGGGGGCATCGGTAACTTAATTAATATCCTTTGCACCATTTCCCCGGACACCCCCGTGTTAATTAATGGTCATAGGTTAGTAAAGTTACATACCCTGTCAGCACACGCCCTCACTCTGCAAACCGTCAGTCCAATTTGACAACCTTCGTTTACTCTCGCTTTAGTGTCCCGGCTGAAAGAAAGTGCTGATAACGACACGAAGTTTTAAAAGTCTGTTCGGAAAACGAGATCATTTTTTTCATCCTTGATCATTCGCTCCATCCCGTCCCGTGATGTTGTACACAGACTAATGAAAAGGGAGACAATTTCGCTCACGCATACCCGATCATAATCTACACTAAACATTATGAAAAGCGGTGGTTATATCCAGATCAGGATAATGCTTACTCTCACCGGATTTAGAATGTGTTGGTTTTCCCAGCTATGGTGTTGCAGCTATAGTTAATGTATATGTTTCCTTTGTCACACTCTAGGAACACAGGGTTTAAGTGTTTTTAAATTTGGAGCAAATTATTCCCCAAACAATTCCATGTAACAGGCCACCATGATTCTTGTTAATCTGGTCTTGTTCCTGGCATTCGTTGGAGGAATCAAGACATTCGAATGTATGTACAGTCGCGGCAGATAGTCCTTGACCAGCCTGTGAAGGAAAGGAGCGGCCAGCTGTTTTGAACTGTGAACACGTGGATTCGTTGCTTCAGTCATCTGCCTGATTATAGTATGGGTGTAAATGTTTCGAGTTTTCGGACGCTCCTGTGTTGGTCACGGCTATCCACCACTGACTAGTCAAGGACTGTTTGCCGCGACTGTACCAAAAGTATACTGCCTGGTTAACCTTGATATTCTGAATGTTGTGCATATGTAACAAATTCGTGATGTTTAGGACGGTGGCTGTACTTTATGTATGAAGGACCTAAGATTATGTGAAGGAAGAATGGTTTGTATAGAGGAAGGAAGGAAGGGGGGGAAACTTGTAACGTAGGCTGTTTTGGTTATCATGGTCAGGACGGAAACTACTATCGCTTACACGGGCCGTGTCCCTCTGTTTCTCGGGAATAACTCTGTAACTAGAGGTTGAATCAGTATGATGATATGCCACGGGTTATTTCATACCTTCCGCTAATTTTTTGCATTATTTGCATTATAATGGATCTATTTTAACTGACCCTCCTTTCCGTCTTTTTCGATCGCGCTTCTCCCGTTTCCTTTCTTTTTCGCCTAGCGCACACACAGATATTGATTGATTGATCGATTGATATTAGGCGCCGCAACAGTGAGGTCATATAACGCCAGGAAAAGGTGATAGAAAGGTGAGACAGCAAGCAGGAAGGAAATGGCAAGAAAAGAGGAACAGTTGAAGAACTAAAAGCTAGTGGCTACACACACACACACACACACACACACAGAGAGAGAGAGAGAGAGAGGAAATTATTCTTCTACACTGAAATTTGATTCCTTCCGTCACGATTTTACAACCTGCTTTAGTTACTTTTTACACTCGGCATTCTGTATCATTAAATTTCAGTACGTAACTATAAATGTGTGACAGTAAAATTGAAGACTTTGAAGCTTGCGCGATCCTTAGGCATCGTTATAACAATCGAGAAACCATTCCTCTTGCCCTCCACCATAAAGGACACATTTTCACAGCCGACATCTCCCCTCCCCCCTTCTGTAGCCCTCCTTCTGTCTCTTAAATCACAACCACCACCATCCCAACTTCACCGCTCCTGACTCAAGCTACTGGATGTTTGAAGCTTCTTTTGGTATTCATGGAGTGGTAGTTTAGTCTGCTTAGTATTCCGTATTCCTTCATTTACTCATCGTAGGAATTTATCGTTGTGGGCAATATTTAATAGTCTTGGAGCCTCTTCTAACCCGAGCCACTCCATTTCAATTTATCGTCTGTCCCCCGATCTTTCCCTTCGTGCTAACCTTGCGTGTTATATATATCTTTATCCAGGCATAGCACGGTTTTTCCTTTTTCCTTTTAAGTTCAATTAATTTTATTCTCTGTTATGTTTGTCAGTTTAATTATGCATTCCATCAACTACTTTCACTCGCTTCCCATTTTGTTTTGTAATTTAAGGAATAATTAAACTGCTGTGAGAATTTGAAGAGTTACTGATTCCTCCAAACTATGGCGGGAAACAGAAAAAATAATATCACTTTGTATGTATGAGGATATAGGGATGTGTATTAATGACAAAATTTCAAGGGGTACGTGTGCTCCAATTTTCCCAAAACAGGTTACTTTCCATTAAGCATATTATCAACAATTGCTCACCTTTAGAACGAGAGAGAGAGAGAGAGAGAGAGAAAAAAAAAAGCTCGTTCCCATGGCCCCACAAGCTTCAAATCCTGCCTGAGTGATTCGACACGCGACTTGTTCTCGCTTTTCTTTGGGGGAGGGGGGGGGGGATGTAGTCGGGCAATTAATTAGTCTGACCGTTCTGACAGTTTCTAATTTCCGTTGCAGGGAAGGACACTTACTGCTGCTTCTCCTCTCTCCTAATGGTAAGTGTGTGAATTAATTTATTTTGTATGTTGACAGTGTTAATCTCTGTTACTTTCATAGTTGAAATTGGATTTACTATTATATTCATGGATATCTTGTTGTATTTGGTATTATTGATAGTTCAGTACAGGGTGGTTCGAAAGTCTTGTCACCCTCAACCAAATGTTTGAAATATGAAAATTTTTCCAGGAAATTATAAGTTTAATGTAAATCAAGTTAGTTCTGAACATCATAGCTGTGAAAAATAAATTAGTTTGTATATATATTAGGCTGGAGGAACCACACTGGCGTGATGCCGTGATTGTCTATGATGAGAAGAAAACCCACACTGGCAGACGGTAGTTTATTACCAAATAGTTAAGGTGGACACTGCCACTATCCTCAGTGGTCAACACGAAATGATGAGATGACAATGGGAGGTACAAAAGGCTCCAATATGCTGTGTGTGTGTTAAGGGGTGACAAGACTTTCAGACCACCCTGTACAGGCAACTATAAACCTTGCTGGGTAAAGATTGAAAGAATTACCGTTATTGCGTACGGTTTTTCTACCTTCATTACCCACTTATTTAGACCATTCTAAGACTTTTTTTTTTCTATGGCATTTCCTCGGCAAATGCCCCATTTCCAAGATAGGTCATATACAAATGGGGCATTTTGAAATTAGCATGACCTTACCTAACCTAACCTAGACCGCATCAGAAATACTGGGACCTAACCTGGGCAAACTACCGGGAAATAACCATGGTAAAGTACAGGAAATGACTGGGGCCAGATCTGCCAACACTGCTACAAAACGGTGATTCTTTCAATAAATACCCATTGGTGCTCTTGTAGAGAGGATTGATTGATATTAGGGTCTGCAGCAGCAAGGTCATATAGTGCAAGGAGAAAGTGATCAAGAGGTGAGAGCAGGCAGGAAGGAATAGAGAGAAAAGAGGGACATTTGAAGAACTGAATGGGAGTAGCTGGGGCTGAAGGGGCGCCAAAACCCTTAAAGTATTGCCCACATCGCTACAGGGACAGGCAGTACCACAGTGTATATACTCATATGAGTATATACACTGTGGGCAGTACCCTCCGATGGGATGTAGTGAATGATTGGAGTACTCGGTACAGTACCAATACAGTAAATACACACCTGTTGATAAAAGAACCCCTCTGTGTTGATTTGGGCATTACTTTAAGGGTTTGGGCGTCCCTTTGGCCCCAACCACTCCCTTTCAGTTTTTCAACTGTCCTTTTTTTTTTTTTTTTTGCCTTCCTGCTTGCTATCTCACCTTCTGGCTCTATATGACCTTGCTGTTGCGGCGCCTAATATCAATCAATCAATCAATCCTGTGATGATGAATGTTGCTTCTCTACCTCATCTCTTCAGTCAACTTGCTGGTTAATTACGATGCATCCCAGGTTCTTCAGATAACAGATCCTTACAGATGACTATTCTGGAAGAGGCTTACTATCCTGTAATTCCAGCTCTTTACTGGTAGTGGTGGTCGGGAGCTTTGCTAAATGTTATTGATAAATATTTCTCTCAAAACTTTCAACATAACTTGATTTAACAACATATTCTGGTAACCCAATCCAGATGTTCACAACTCTTTTACAGAATGAAAATTAAGTTTTGTCAGGTCTTGCGCTTCCCTGGTGAAGTTTAAGTTGAGCCACAGAAATGGAAAACACATTCCCCCTCCCCCCCCATTTTTTTTTTTTTTTTTCATACGGTGAAATATTTGGCAATGTTTGATCCCCTTCCCCCCCAGAGGCTGGATTGAGGAGTAAAACAAGTAACACATTAAATAGTTAATATTTATATGCTTTAGAGTAAGCCTAACTTTACCTCATCTGGCCCGGGACCTAACCTGGGCAAATATAGGGGGGAAATCAAACAAGGTCAAAATGCAATAACGCACTGGGAAGTTACTTCATAAAGCAAAAACAACTACAGTACCAAGGAAAACATGAAGGAAATTGGTAACTTCCTTTTCTGTGGCTCTTCTTAACTATTACCAGATTACTAGTAGGGGTTAAGTTGTGGTGGTAGTAGGAGTGTGTAGTGGAGGTGGTTGTAGTAGTGTGTTGGTAGTGATACAGTAATAGCTAGTGGTTGTAGTGTGGTGAGGGTGGAGGTAGTAGGGTGTTGGTAGTTGTAATAGTGTGGTGGTGGTGCAGGTATTGGTAGGCGGTGCGGTGTTGGATAGTGTGGTGGTAGTTGTAGTAGTAGTAATAATGTAGTGATGGTGCAGATATTGGTAGGTGGTGTGGTATAGTGGCAATGCTTGGCAGTGGTGAATATTTTGTTCTTTGAATGAACGGTTTGTAGTGTATAGTGTAGTCATACATTTATTGTAAGTTTCCATCCTGCTTTATAGACCTTTGGTGATAGTTTGATTTTGTCAGTACAGTACTGTATTTGATATTGTGAAATAACATTATAGTAGTGAAGGTTTAATACTGTATGAATACTGTATAAATTTCTGCTTTGTGTTAGTTCTTTCACAAACTATATATGAGTATTATAGTTATTGACAAGGTATGCAAAACCAAACTGAAATAAGATTGTATGAGATTTCTTCTTGTTAAATATAGTAAATTGTCTCGTATCTAATTTTTTTTTTTCCAGTGACATTGTGATGATGGCATTAGAAAGGACTGTGTGGCTGTTGCATCAGGCTGCAATGGACAATACTATAATCATAAGTTTAATGGACTTTTGGCAGGCATAAGAGGAACTGGTGTGAATTAAGGTGGTAGCATGTTACCAGAATTACTTATTTGCTAATACAGAAAATTATTTTTTTTAATTGTTTAGAAATAACAGAATTATATATATATATTAGGTCATTTATGGCTTGGACTAAAGACATCAACTATAGTAATGTACCTTCTGAATCCATACAAATTCCCTGAGGGAAGTGTTGCTCATAAAGTATTCACAACCATAAACTGAGGGCTGTGGCCAAACTAAAGGGAGAGAGGGTGGCTGGTGTCTGTGTCATTGCTGGGGAACTGTTGAAGGCAAGGGGCAGAGACATGATCCAGGGGCTGCATGTGGTTCTGTCTGCTGTTGGTAGACCAGTACCATTGCCCATGGCTGGAAGAGGGGTTGGATCATCCCTGTTTGGAAAGATAAACGGGAGACTAATGGGACTGCAGCAGCTACGCTAGAATAACTCTGCTCTTTGCCTGCCAAGGTACTTGCTCCTGTGCTGCTGGCATGATCAGCTTATGACTCCAGGAAGTGGCCCATAAACAGCATGTTTGTACGTTGGTTCTTTGTGGAATATCTACTTCAGTGTCAGTAGGGAGTGCTTGCCACCTGCAAATATTTTATTCATTTGGGAAGGTACAATTTGGGGATTATAGTATATGGAATGTCAATTCCCTTCCTTAGGAGTTTTCAGTCAGTCAGTGGTACAAGAAAAGCTTTAGATTTTTTATGTTTATGTAATCTTAGAGTTTCTAACATGGTCATTTATTTCAGGCTGACATTGTTGATGTAGCAGAGCAACCCAAGTCTTTGGAGAAGGCTGATATATTCAAGATTGACAGTTCGATGGCATCAAAAAGCGAAGGACTGCCTTCGATTTATGATACTACTGTTTTTATGAATATAGGTAAGCTTATACTTTTAGAAATGTCATTTCATATTCTGCCACATTCACTAATATATTGAATAATATATGTTCACATCTTGGCAATAACTGTTGCTAGAAATGTTATTAAAATAATATTAACCAAACTCCCTTCTCCACAGTAGACTTGCAACAAAGACCTCAGCCTTGGTCTGTGTCGGCCCTGAGAAGAGGGTAAAAGCCAGCTGACAAGACAGTCGTAATAAAGGTGAGAATTCTCTTTTATTTACATCCAATTTCGGAGACAGGATATGGTTTCATTGTGGAGGGATGTTATTGCCTCACTTAACTTGTGTGTCCTGCAGGAAACCAGCAACTTCTAGTCTTTTGTGGAAGCTTAACATTTGGTGTAAGGCCATGTTGAATGTGTGGCATAAGATAATGAGTCACTGTTGGTGGAGAGAGGCATGTGTAGATTGTCATCTCCTTTAAGTTGAGGGGTGGTGGCTATTTTTGGTCAGTGTAATACTTTCATGTTGTTGAAGTTTCTCAAGCTGTCTGGCCGAGCAGCTCCGAGCTCCTGAGGAAGGCCATGGCCTGAACCTGGCTTTCCCACAGTGCCCTCAGAGAGTGTATGTTGTGTAATACTTTCATAATTGTGGATAGTTATGGAACTTTAAAATCTTGGTTGGTAATGGGTGTGTTGTAGGTTAGTGACAGCTGGTATTTGCTGGGAGATGGGATGAATGGTTTGGGATGTGTATAGTGATTTGTTGTGTGTTCTGGCAAGTGGCATAGGTTGAAGCTCCTCCATGAAGCAAAGAAATTTGCACCCTTCATTACTGGTTGAGTAGGTAGTCGTGTACTGTATGTGGACGATCTTGTGCTGCAGAGTTGTTCCTGTCTGGTTCAGTATATTTCATTAAATGTATGTATGTATGTTAATTCTGTAGGTTATCCAACCACAATCTAGACAGGGATAAGGTTTATTAATTGGTGATAATAGGATGTGTGTGTACAGGGTCTCCCATTCCAAAGTTTTGAGGAAGGGATCCATTCCCAGCAGCTCTGGAATCCTGGTACTGTACAGTATTTATAGAAAATACAATCTGGCTGGATTTGGACACCATCTTTTCAGGACTTTCTATGACTAAATCTGGAAGTTAAAGCTACTCTAGAATGAGTAAATGAATTGTCCAGATTTGATGGTATCCATGATAGTCATTTAGTATTTCAGGTAGGAGGTCACAAGCAGACTCTACACGATATTGGGAATCTGTTGGTTGCGTAAGCTGTCTTCTTGATGTCCTGCAGTCTTGACAATCTAGTTTGAGGGTCTGATACCTGTGAGAATGGTTTTATGTCTTCATATTTTAGTCCCTCCACATGAACTTCACAAACAGTGTCTGCATCACGCTGAGATCTTTTCCACTTTGGTTGTCAATCATCACCCTAAAAATAAAATGGAAAAATTATTATTACACGTACTTTGTAATAATGAACAAAAATATAATATTGCTTTGAAGTTTAGGACTTACATTGGCCTACGTTCTGACTGACAAGTTTATACAGTACTGGCAGGATATGCGAAGATGAAAAGTAACTAATACTTTTTCATTTGAGACTTCACACCCTTTGTTATATATAAAATTAAGTTTGGGAGGCAGCTTTGATGATGACAGTGTGATGTGGTGGCCAATTTAGAGTACTGGTACTCAGAATTTTGGTCTAAACTTGTTATTGCATCAAAAGATAAATTCTGCTAAACTTAATTTTGTATTGGAGACATCTTGAGGCTTCAGATAAAAAGTTTCATTATGCTGTGTGGGGGGAGGTGCACATGGGCCTTTCTGGCCCACTGCCTATGAATCGTTCGTAGTAAAGGCTAAATTGTCAGAGGTATAATATTCATCTATGTTAGGCAACAGTTGTTGTGGACATTCCTCAAACAGTATGGTATGATGGTGAACTTGGATAATATTGTGAATGTGATTGGTGAATTATTTATGTTTGACTGTTAGCCATGAAAATAACAGCCCAATAAACAATCTAATCATTCACAACATTATCCACAAAGTTTACCAACATCCTTGAGGCGACAGAACTTTGAACATTACTGTCAAATAGAAACTGAATCTAATCCTGATAATTTCAGGTATGGTTTGTTCCTGCATTTAAACAGCTACTTGGATCATACAACATTTCTCTCATGTCGGCCACCTTCACCCTGAAGACCGACAAGTTATCAGACATAAGAGACTTTTCCCCACCGACTCAGACTATGCACCATTCACAAACCGTCAGATGAATCACATCATCCACAAGATCAAGCACTTGTCTGTCTGTGGCCTTGACAACATCATTACCATACACCTTGAACCACAAGGCATACAAGCACTTACTAACATAGCAAACTACAGCCACTCACACAACACAATACCCAACATTTGGAAGCATGGAAGTATCATCACTATCCCCAAATCCAACAAAGATCCCACATTACCCTCATCTCACCATCCCATCACCCTCCTTTGCACCCCCTCCAAAGTTACTGAGTGCCTCATCATTAGTCTAATCACACCACACATTCCCCTTGCATCCTCACAACATGATTTCAGATCACTATACTCAACAAACACTCTTCTCACTAACCTCACACAAACATGCATAACAACACAAAAAGATGGCTGTCAAACTTCTTGGAAGGAAGAGTAGCCCATGTTACATTTGCTGGTCAGTCATCTAACATTAAAAGTTTCACCAACGGTGTCTCCCAAGGATCTGTATTGTCACCCACTCTTCTCAATTTATACATGCATGACCTATCAACACCCCAGCCACCACAAATGCATGTAGCTTCCTATGCAGACGACATAATACTCACATGTACACACAGAAATACAGACACAGCCACTCACATCCTCCAACCCTACCTCAACACACTTAATGCCTGGTTCACTACAACCAGACTTAAAATAGCACCCACCAAGTCAACTGTCACCCTTCTCACCAACTGGAAAGCTGAACACTGCTATACACCACACCTCACCATACACAACACACCTATACCACACATACAGACACCCAAAATACTTGGCATAACATACAATGCATCTATGTCATATCACAATCATCAAAAACAAATGCATGCCAGCACAACATTTGGACACAACAAAGAAACCACAACCACAGTGTACAAACAATATATCTGATCAGTGATGGATTATGTAGCCCTGCCTGGGCCTTAAACCTCACTGAGACTCACCTCAACACTTTTCAGACCATACAGAATAGAACCCTAAAGATAATCACAGCCACCACACCTACACCATGAAAACAAAATCCTCAAGATCAAGGACCACCATGACATGAGAGGCACACGAACACTTTCTGCAGCCTCCACAAACCCATACCACCCACTACACTACATGACAGAACACCCACACATGCCAAGGAACATCAAAACAACACCCAGTACATGATACCATACACAAATACTATCATGTCTTACACCCTGCCCTGCAGAAACATATCAATACTCAAATCACTCGCAAATCCATCCAAACACTCAAAGAACAACACTCCGCTGCATGCATGACATCCACCCATCTGAATCCTCCCTTCCCCATGAGGACAGAGTCCACCTGGCCAGGCTGCGATGTGGCCACCACCCAGCCCTTCCGACATATCGGAAGAAGTTGGATGCACACAACCACACTCGCCAACAACACAACATACACTCTCTGAGGGTACTGTGGGAAAGCCCGGTTCAGGCCATGGCTTTCCTCAGGAGCTCAGGGCTGCTCGGCCAGACAGTTTGAGGAACTTCAACAACAACAAAACTGAATGCAAAATCCTGGAGTAAATAACAGGACACTACCAACACTGACAAGTTTCTGGATTTAAGGCTCTTTAATATTTACTAGCACTATCATTGTTTTAATCAGGCATGTAAATTTCAAGAGATATGAACAAACAAGTATCTACATATCATGAATACATTTTTCATAAAGCTTTAACCATCTTTAAATGAATATGCCAATATATTGCATCACTACCCTCCAAGTTGGAGGGTGCATCCTGTATCACTGATAATGAATTATAATTTATTAAACATATTTATGGACCACTAAACCTGTATCACCAAAATGGTATAATTTATTATTGTATGTCAAACCTTGGAAACTTATCTTTCAATGATTTTTCCACTTAAATTGGCTAAAATAAACTACAAGTATACTTCACAAGAAATCTTAAAGACCATTAAAATTGTATGGAGATGCACTCTACAACTTGTTTGTCTTATTTTCATCCCTTAATACAATTTTGGATTAACATTAAATGGTGGTCAGTCTATATGTAGAAATTGACTGCTCAATATGTTTTTTAAGGTAATCCTTGGCTAAGTGACTGAGAGGGAGAACTGGAGACACTTCTGCCGTGGCCACCCCCTTGGGGGGAGTTCCCGGAGGGAGCGAGGCGTCAGAGCTATAGATAGATAGATAGATAGAAGTGACTGAGAGTGGACTGTAACTGGATTGGCAAGAGGTTACTTGGTTAAGTGACTGCATATGTTGCCTGTTAAAAAGAGGATTCCAGTCATACCTGTGGTGGTGTTGGTAGTTGTACTTCAAGGGTTTTGGTGTCCCTTTGAACCCAAGCCATTACATCTCACTTCTTCAGCTGTCCCTCTATCATGCCATGGGGTCTCCCAGGACAAGTACTGTAATCTCCATTCTTCCTCTTCAACATACAATGGTACAGAATGCTTGAGTGGAGTATGGGAGAGTAGGCCTGAAGCATGTTTGCATGAACTGCAGAATGTAGAAATACCATATCAATTACTTTAATTACATTAAAGCTAATCGTATGTCTTTGCTGACCACTTGTCCCTGTCTGGATGGTCTTATACAATTTAAATTCGATTAATGAAATTTACAAAAAAGGACATATAATTTTACATTCATAAATGTCCATCTCCTACATGTGCTGTATTTAGTGTAAGGCAAGTCAAAGTTATATACAAAGTAAAGTTAACAAGTACAGGACAGTTACTATACCTAGGGTGAGGCTACCTTCTCTACCACTGCTCCACCAAGCAAAAGATTAAAAAAAAAGTTGTAAAAAGAATAAAGAAGATTGAGAAAAGGAAACGAAGGGACACATTTCACACTTCCCCACACAAGTGTTGTGTGGTGGTCACCCCAGCCAGATCCAGTGAGGTCATGACACTCCTAACCTACCCAACCCTCCCACCAACACCCACACACATACACGTGCATACATACACACAGAGCTGGCTATGCAGTCCTGCTCTGGGAAGGCTGGGAAAGGCCAATTAAGTCTGCTTCACAATGGCATTGCCCAAGGTCAGGAAGGGGGAAGACACCTCCGACTGCAAAGAAAAAAATTTGCATTTACAGCTCAACTCACAAGTGTTTCCTGTAAAATGGGCAAACTGGACAAATGAGGTAAATCTAGACCTTCATGCTATCCTAATATAAATAAATCTGAATACTGTACATGCCATTCAATAATTGAGCTGACTCTTGCCTTTTGCACCCTAGTTGTGTCATACAGCTTAGAGTGTCGAGCAACAAATTCACTTAATGAACCTCTAACCCTTGAGTGTTAGGCATACAGTAATCCATATGACCCTGAGTGGCATGAAAATTGCCTGATTTTTGCTTTTCAGGTTAATCTACAAACACAAAACCCTAATTCAAATTAGTAATAGTGGGAGTAGACTACATGCACCAAATGGCATATTCTAATACTGTATGCTCAAGACACATCAAGATAGAAAAATATAAGCTAGGGCAACTTGCTCCTTCATGCTCTAGTATTTTCTGAGTTCCAGGTTGAGCCAGCTGTGGAAACGTTTCCCATCATACTGGAGAAATCACACTTGCTTGAACATGATGAACTTAATGAAACTCCCACATTAGTAAACGAAAAGGTTTTATTCCAACAATTTCCATGACCACTGTCACCCTCTCTTTGAAAATATCACCGAAACTGTTGGAATAAAACCTTTTCATCTACTAATGTCGGAGTTTGATTAAGCTTTTTATCATCATCATCTTCTTTTTGTGTACTGTGGATATATGAAGTCCTTATTATGACAACTCCACATCCTGTACGAGTATGTCTATATTACAGAGAGGTCTGGAGTGTGAAAATGGGATAAAGAAAGAAAATGGAAGTCATAAATACAAAACTAACAAGAAATGAAAGAGAATTAGACAGGGTAGAGTAAATGTAGCTGCCCGCACAATGTTCAATAGTCATGATAAAATTATTACCAGGTTAGTTTCATGAATTCTTTAATATGAAGAGAGTAAGTTTTGATGCAATGTTAAAAGGAGAGAAGCATAGAATATGAGTGTGTGTCTGACAGCCCTAAAAAAAAATCTTGTACATATTTTCATTGGCTGAGTATGTAATGATGAGAGTTTCCTATGACTACATCTGAACTTTTATATTGTAAGTACTTGTTAAACCATATGAAAACTGGATTCCCCACACTATTCCTTCCTTCTGTATTTTGTTACAATTTCCTCAAAAAATATCTTACATATACTGCTAGGAAGAAATTGACAGCTAAAGAGGGCCTGATGAAAAGTTTACCTACTGTAGAAATTCTTGAGGTAACTACACTCTTGAGCCATTATTTTTACTCAATCACGATGGATGGTTGAAAATGTACTTAATGCTACTGTACTGTCTTTTGTGTAATGGTAATCTGTGTTTACATACTAACACATGGTTGACCACCTTAGCATTCATTAGTATATAGCTTACTGTATGATGAGTACAGTGAAGCTGTAAGCTGAGTAAGGGCTCTATGGATTTAGAAAATATATCTGATGGAACTAAAGCGTGTTGGGATAGGCCTTCAACTTGCAGAGGACTAACAATGGTGGTTGATTATGATAAAGAAGGTCTATGAAAGGAGTTACTGTAAATTAATCAAATAGATTGATTGATTGATATTAGGCTCCGCAACAGTGAGGTCATATAGCGCCAGAAGAAGGTGATAGACAGGCGAGACTGCAAGCAGGAAGGAAATAAAAAGAAAAGAGGGACAGTTGAAGAACTGAAAGGAAGTGGTTGGGGCCGAAGGGGCCCAAAAATCTTTAAGGTATTGCCCACATCAGGACGAGGGAATCAAATAGAGAGAAGGCTGCTAAATACAGTACTGCAAATGGCTTCTGCAATGGTAGTTTTGCATGAGTGAGAGTAAAGCTAGTCTATTTTGAACCTGACACATACAGATGATGCTAAACTATTTGCTGGCAATGAAAAGGTACATAAGAGGATTGGTGGAGTTACGTAATATTCAATTTTACGTCTGTAGCTCCCATTCACAGAGTTAAATGCTCAAAAAGTCTTTTCCCCTCTCCACCATCCTCTGTTCTCCCTATTTATAGGTTGCCAGTTGGATGGTCTTCCTGAAACCAACTCTTTTTAGTCGCCTGCTATGACAAGCAGGAAAAAACACAGGGCCTACAAAGTGCATATGCAGCACAGTAAAGTGTGCTCCATCAAAAAGAAAGTATTATTGGGAAGAGAACAAGCTGGTATAGGTGATATTTCCAAGAAGTATGTATTGTGTATCTGGGACTGACTTGTTAGGACTTATTGTTGGATACAGAAAGAAATGTAATCGGCAATTAAGGCCTCAGAAAGAAATATGAATCCAAGCAATTTCTTGAGTTTCCCTACACCTTAGGCAGGGCTGTCTACCCCTAATAGCCTACCTCTATGTATGAGGAGCAAATAAAGAAAGAAGAACATAAGAGTAGTTCACAGGAGAAAAGTACTGAAGCTGATGCAATGAAAACACTGGTTAGAACAACCAGAGGTCTCAAGAGGGAATGTTGACACTCGCATCATCATATGGTTGTGGGACATTAGTGTGGCATTTTATAACAAATCAAGAGAGAGAGCAGTAGAGATGGTTATGATAGAGGCTCTCACCCCTTGAAAAAAGGAAATTTGATCATGAATAGTGAATGTGCTGAGAAAAAATTGGTTAAATACAAGAAATAATAATAATCATTCATGTACTCGCCATTGGATGCTGCTGTTTTCAAGGTTGTTAATGAAAAAGTCCAGTCCTGAAGCATAATGTAAATGTACATTTTCCTTGTCCCTCATCCTATTCATGTAAATGATATGGCAGGCTGTGGATGCTCCACTCACAGAGATGCACCTGTAACAAGAAAAAAAAGTATTGTATTTCAATGTTGCAGATACCAAATAAGTAATTTTGGTAATAACTAAAATGCCTGATAAAATAGTTAACATCTATATAAATAGATATTTCTCTTATACTGTACTGTTAATGGGAAATATTCCTGACATGAAGAAACGAGTTCACATACAATATATGGAGGTCAGTTACATAAGGTTAGTTTGATCCAATTGGTTTGATATGAAAGCAGGAAGATGCCAGATCTGGTAGGATGGGGTCTCAGTCATGTGACAACACATGTACCTTATTCTACTTACAAGATACTGCAATAAAAGATACTGAAAGCAATAGCTGTTTAACACAGCCTTTATCCAAAGGTAACAGCAGGTAACCATCTCGGAAGAAGACTGCATTTGTCCTATATCTCTGACTCCACATGGTTAATATTTGTTTAATTATTTAGTTGTGAAGATTTTAATGTCTATTACCACTAACCTCACTAGGAACCAAATATACTCTATGGCGGACTGTTCTTTAGCGGAGATACAGTATCTCATTTATTTCTCATCTAAATGATAGTCGATTAAACAAATTTTTTTTATCTTTCCCAATATTCAATCTCCTATCCCAAATCACTGCCAACTTTCAATGGTTAAGAATAAACTCAGGAATCACACCTCATCATTTGTTTTAATGAGAATATGCAAACTAATACAATACTGTCATGAAGGCTTAGCTGTTACTATTGGGTACAATGCAATAAAATGTGTTAAATTTGCCCCAAAATCAACAGATGACATGGTCTGGGTTAGGTCAAGTTAACGTAGGTCATTTTAAATTTAAGAATGGTTGGTTATCAATTAAATATCAAAGTCATATATGCAAATTTTTGTGTTTTTCCCCACTGAAACTCCCCATTTTCCACATTCTCCCCCAAGACCATGGGGGTAGGAAGGGGGTGGCAGTAGAGACAAAATGCAATTGAATATTACAACTCTGTAATTTAATGGAAGTAAAGGCAACTAAAAAAAATAAGCAAATGCTTAGAGGCATGATTGATGAGTTTTATCACATGACAGGCCAAACTGGTTATGCTTCAAAAACATGAATATTGATAAACATTATACATAATATTAGCCAATACACAAAATTTATGAATACAATACAGGTATTTATTTATTACAATAGCTTAAGAGGATATTAGAGTACACTGTTGGTAAATCCGGAGCAATGATTTCTCTAAAGTATTTCAAGCAGCAGGACACCTCAATAATTCCGTTTGCTCCTGAACATTGACGGTCTTTTTGGTATTATTTCATCTGGTAATGTTAAAAGTTTCTCTAAAAACAGATAATTTTCCCTGCACCTGGCAACACTGAATGAATAAATTAATAATTATTTGGTTCTTTTAATTTTCACATTCAAAATTACCTATATTTGACTTTCCTTTCAAATTAGCATATCTATCAAAAATTAATTGGTTCTTTATTTTTCACCTACACAATTACCTATAGTTGATTTTCCTTCCAAATTAAAAACGTTTCTATTATTTTGATAAAATCTTTTCGAGTGGCTTTCTATTGTCTGTTATGAATGACATCTTGAGAGACATAGGGTATTTAGGGATAAAATCATGGATCATGGATGAGATGTACAGTCGGCCACAGGAATTCGTATACACCACTGTGACATCAAGGGTTCGTAACAACTAGAAAATTGAGTAAGTTACTTTCCTAACACCAAAATTTTCTGGTAATGTTATTTAGCTAACATTTGAATCAGTCGGCAGAATTATACTTACAGTATGTGCACAAATAAAGACCCCTTTTAACCAATGCTATGTGTACGAATTCCTGAGGCCGACTGTACAGTACGACAGATGAAAAGGTCAATTATTGGATGCGTAGGTTTTAACTTTATGGTTATATACCAAGGAACTGTACTATTACAAGAAGGAAATAAGAAGGGTAACCTGGAAGAATCAAAGGCATGTTAATTAATAAATGAGAAAAGTGTTGTGAAGGAAAAAGTTAAGTTTTTTTTATTTTTTTATTGCGCCGTGGCGTCAATCAAAAGATAGACAACAAAACATAAGAGTAGGCGAGACCCATGAAAATCCAATGACTACACACACATCACGAAAACATAACAGAATGAAACACGAGAATTCAGACAAATATTTACATTATGACCTACTTAAATCCACCAAAACGAGGGTGACGTACCAGAAGTTCCTCTAAAACCTGGTGGTTCAGCAGGTGTCGACAAACCACATCAAGTGGCAGGCGCCGGGGCAGCAAGTGTCGGACAATGTGGCAGGCCAGACAATAGTGTTAGGCTGTTAGCACGAGGCGTTCCACACAAGCGACACAGTAAATTAAATTAAAGCCGACACTCAGTGAAGGGAGGCTCACCCTACATCCCAGCAACCTGCCACGGTGGCCGGTAGCCAAGCCTCAAACGAGCAGACTACATTGTGCCTCCGAATCATGAGGCCCCGACGACGGTAGGAATATTTGTGACGACAGACAGACTCATAATGGGTGATGGAGATGCTGAAGGGCCTCTCTGCATCCCTGCATCGCCGTACAGGGAGGAGAGCAGCGGAGCGGACTCGAGGAGGTAACATGTCAGGGAGTTGACTCAGTTGAATAGTTAAGGTACCGTTGCAAACATAACAAACAGCTATCTCTGTCCACAATCATAACCACCACTTTGGGACTGTTGGATAGCTGATACAACATTGAATTATACAGTAATAGATTATAGGCCTACGCTTGTTCAGTAGGCATTGAGAATAGTGTTATATGAACTTCTAGAACTTATGTTGACCTTTTTTGGTGTTAATTCATGATAATTTAGGTCACGTTTGTCATCTTTCTATCGGCGGTTAATCGCGAGATAGTGATGTTGGTACAGTAGTTTTAAGTTTTATACAGAAGTGGCAGTTAGGTTCATTTATTAACTTGTCTACGTAATTATTTGGTATTTAGTTATTCTATTGCCGTTCTGTAGCAGTGTTGCCACTTCCGGTTAGGGTTAGGTCCTAACTTGGAAATTGAGCATTTCTGAGGAAAATGCCATAGATGAATAATCTATGAATAGTCTATAGTAGTATAAATTAGTGGGTAATGATGGTAGAAAAGCCATCCTAGAGAATGTCAATTGAGTAAATATTTATCTTATCTTATTACTGGTGAATGATGATGATTAATTAATAAAACCATATTTCTCTGTCATGCTTTGATGTCAGAATTATTTTTGTTCTTGATATTTAGCTATGATACTGAAATAACAATGGTAAATATTGAATGAATTACCGTTATTGGGTACGGTTTTTCTACCTTCAATACCCACTTATTTAGACCATTCTAAGACTATTTTCTTCTATGGCATTTTCTCCGCAAATGCCCCATTTACAAGATAGGGCATATTCAAATGGGGCATTTTGAAATTAGCCTGACCTTACCTGACCTGACCTAACCTAACCTAGATCGCATCAGACTACCGGGACCTAACCTGGGCAGACTACCGGAACCTAGCCTGGGCAAACTACCCGGAAATAATCGTGATAAAGTACAATAAATGACTGAGGCTAAATACTGGGACCCAACCGGATCTGGCAACACTGCTGCAAAACGGTAATTCTTTCAATAAATACCATAACAATTGATAATCACATGTTATTTTTATGGTACCGTACAGTACTATGAAACTGCTGACGGTTGTATAATAGGCCTTGGGGAATGAACATTAAAAAGGAGAAACTTGGAATATCATAAAAGGAACCGACATTAAAGAGTAGAAACTTAGAATATCATAAAAGGAACCGACATTAAAGAGGAGAAACTTAGAATATTGTGGGTTAAGTCCTCAATGAAAAAGTAACAAGGGCCAATGTTAATTTGTTAATGTTATCACAGTTTAGGCAATTGTGATAAAAATATCTTCCTTAAGGAATTATGGCATGGGAAGAAAGACACTTGCACTAGGTCAGAAAGACCTTATGTCACCAAAGAGAATAAGACAGAGAGGGAGACAGCATGTAAAAATGAAAAAGAAGGAAAGAATGTATGTGAGAGACAAGTGAAGAGGATGGTGAGTGAGAGTAAACGGAGAGTGGATGAGGAGTTTGGTAGGAAATTGAGTGAGAAGTTTAGAGAAAACAAGAAATTATTCTGGAAGAAGGTTAAAAGAGAAAGAGGAGAAGGAAAGTTTGGCAGCATGAGAATGAAGAGAGAGGATGGAGTTTCTGTGAGTGGAAGTGAGGAAGTGAATAAAGTGTGGAAGAGCATTTTGATCGTTTGATGAATGACGGGACGGGAGGGAAGGCGGTGGTGACATGCATGGGGATGGAGGCAGGTGGTAGACGACAGGATGTACAGGGAGAATTAGGAAGGGAAGAGGTTAGGAAAGCTGAAGATGGGAAAGGCACCAGGGTGGATGGAATAAATGCTGAAATGTTGAAGTGTGGGGGGGGAGGTAGTGGTGGAGTGGATGTTGCTTATATGCACATTGGCCTGGAGGCAGGGAGAGGTGCCAGAGGATTGGAGGAGAGCCATAATTGTACCTCTTTATAAGGGAAAGGGGAGTAGGGATGAGTGTGGTAGCTATAGGGGAATAAGCCTTCTTAGTGTACCGGGGAAGGTGTATGGGAGGGTTCTTACTGAAAGACTGATTGGTAACAGGGAACAAAGTTAGTGAGGAGCAGGGAGGGTTCAGAAAGGGTAGAGGTTGTGTGGACCAGATATTTACTTTAAAATCAACATTGGAGAAAGTCATTGGGGAGGGTAAGAAATTGTATGCTGCCTTCACGGACTTGGAGAAGGCATACGATAGGGTTGATAGGAGAACTATGACAGAAGTGTTGAGGATTTATGGAGTTGGGGGGGGTATTTGCTGAAAGGCATTGAAGCCTTTTATGCAGAGGCAAAAACATGCGTGCAGGTAGAGGGTGATCTAAGTGAGAGTTTTAATATTAGTGTAGAGCTGAGACAAGGGTGTGTTATGTCACCATGGCTGTTCAATATATATATGGATGGTTGTATGAGAGAGATGAAGGCCAAAGTGGATGGCCTGGGAGCCAAGCTGAGGCTGAATGGAGTAAATTGGACCCTGGTGGCTTATTTGCAGAAGAAACTGTGTTGATGGCTGAGAGTGAAAGGGAGTTGCAGAGGGTGGTAGATAAGTTTCAGTCCGTGTGTAAACGAAGGAAACTGAAGGTGAATGTTGGTAAAAGTAAGGTGATGGTATTTGAGAGGGCAGAAACTGAAGTGATTGGCTTTGCCACACCTTACAGAGTGGGAGTACCAACTGGGACTAAATGTGAGATAACTCTTGGGAGTGAGATGATGGAGGACGTGAAGGAGTTTAAGTACTTAGGAACAGTTCTGTGTAAACATGGAAGTGTGGAAGGAGAAATTAGGGAGAGAGCAGTGAGAGGTAGACAGGTCATAGGATCACTGGGGAGGATTATGAAGGGTAGAAGTGTGAGTATGGAAGTGAAAAGGGGACTAAGAAATAGTATAATCCTGCCAACACTGACATATGTGTCAGAGACATAGACATGGAGTAGGGCTCATCAGTCTAGAATAGGTGCAGTGGAAATGAGTTACTTAAGAGGAGCATGTGGAGTTACTAGTTGGGATGGAGAAAGTAATGAGAGTGTGTATGAGAGATGTGGTATGAGTGAGAAAGCAATTGGTATTGAGTGTGGAGTGGTTAAGAGGGTGAAGCATAATACATTGAGGTGGTTTGGACATGTGGAGTGAATGCAAGGTGAGGAGTTCGTAAAGAAGGTGTATGGAAGTGAAGTTGTGGGACCTGGTGTGAGAGGCAGACCTCCTGTTAGATGGCAGAACAGAGTGGAAGAGTATGTAAGGGAGAAAAACGTGAGGGGCAGAGTAGGGTTTAACCATGTAAGGAGGGAGTGTTGGAACCGGGATTAACTGGAGACACTTCTGCCGTGGCCACCCCTTGGTGGAAGTTTCCGGAGGGAACGAGGCGTCAGAACTATAGATAGATAGATAGATAGAAGAAGGGACAGTGGAAGTGAGGAAACGGATTGGCTTCGGTCCAATGAGGGGCTACGACCTGCAAAGTATAGCCTAGCCCATATCCTGGCAGATAGTGCTCTCCAATGAAACCATACTTATGGACATGTACTATAGTTGATTTTGTATCATAGAAATACTGTTGTTGTTGTTGAAGTTCCTCAAGCTGTCTGTCCAAGCAGCCTAGAGCCCCTGAGGAATACTGTATACTGATATCCTTTACAGAGATGTCCATCTTCCGTGCGGGGTTGTTCAAAGACAAGGTGGCTCTTGTAACGGGGGGAGCCACTGGGATTGGTCGGGCCATCACTGAGGAGCTCCTCAGTCTGGGTGGGTATAGTGTGAAAATTTTTGACAAAATATGCACCACCTCTTCCAGTTAATACAAGATATTGAATGTGACTAGTACATCCCAGAATTTAAAAATTGACAATATAAAATTACATAGTTATGTTAATTTATGTCAGTTATACATTGGCTAGCCTTGTCAGTCAGTCAGATGCAGTCTTTTAATTACATTATAGATCTTGTTCTTTCATTATTGAGGATTACAGCCACAAAATTCTGTCATTATTACTGCTATGTACTATAATGTGACTCTCACTGTATGGAGGACGGTAGTACAGTATAGTTACATAATTCTTGTACAGATTGCAAAGTTGTTATTGCCTCAAGGAAAGAGGAGCGACTGAAGGAAGCTGTGGAGACGATGTGTCCAAACTCCACAAGACTGAGGGCCAAGGTGTGCAACATCAGACAAGAGGACCAGGTCAAGTAAGCCATGTCTATTATTATCAGAAGTAAGAGTAGCTTCCTGTCGATGTTTTTGTACCCTTGCCTCCAACTGTACTGTGTCTTCTTGCAGATTAGTTTACGTGGCAGCAAAGCAAAATTTATAGAGAGAGAGGTAATGGTCACGAGGCATGATGCTTGTTGCTTCATTGACCAACTCTAAGATTATTTATTTATTTATTTGCTGGAGGCAAGAACCCTTAATATTTAAAAGAAAAAGATCACTACTTCACCAACACATGTAGTATGGTACTCTACTGATCTAACAAAAGATTTGTATGTATTTTCCTCAGAAATTTGATATCATGGACATTGAAAGAACTGGGCAAGATTGATTTCTTGGTGAACAACAGCGGTGGCCAGTTCCCCTCACCAGTGTCTGCCATGAGTCTCAAAGGCTGGAATGCTGTGATAGAGACCAATCTCACGGGCACATTCCTTATGTGTCGGGAAGGTAATCAAATGATACACTAGTTCCAGAGGCATACTGTAAAATTTATGTATACCTGTATTGAATAACTAGGGAGATGGAGTTGATAGGTTAAATAAAGTGATGGTTTGAAGACAGTATGACTGTAGTGTTATGATAACTGTTGCTCATTTACTGTATTTGAAATTACATGCATGAAGAACCATGGTGTTAGTTGTGAAAATGAGTTGTGGAAACATTACTCATAAGTGTTATGTGTGTCACAGTACCTACATTGCAAGTGAATGAGAGACCATGATATTACTGTATGGTAGTTGTGGTAATAAGTTGTGGTTGTCCTTTTAACTGTTGTGTGTGTCACAGTGCATGACCAGTGGATGTCAGACCATGGAGGAATCATCGTCAACATCATCGCAGATATGTTCCGTGGCTTCCCCATGATGGGTCACACAGGGGCTGCCCGGGCTGCTGTCGACAACCTCACCAAGGTACTGTACTGTAGGCTACATTCACCCCTAAAGGAATAGCTTGTGGTACAATCTACAGCATAGGTTCACTTTAAACTTTATTAATTTGATAAGGTGATGTCTTTATGGTCTACGTTATTCTCATTGTACCCATTAAAATATTATGAATAAATAATTCTTTAGTTTATGAGCCTCGTGGGTTTTCACAATATCCATAATGTTGCAGTATTGTTTATATCACTCTTTATGTAAGTTTGTAGTATATTTATGCTGCAACTTGTAATTGGACAAGAAATTTTTTGGGCTCGGTTGATGTACATGTGGCAGTTTTATGCAGTGCAGTATTGTATTTTCTGCTTTCATGATTCTGGTCCAAAATCTTCAAGTTTCCGGGAATATACAATAAAGATATGCTGTATCAAAATTTTGTGATATTTCAGACACATAGGGAGTTGGGAAGATTGAAAAATCAGTTCAAGTTTCTACAGCTCATAAACAGTTACAGATCTTGCACATACCTTGTAATTTTAAAGTAGTTCAGTACATGAAGTTTCATACATACTGTAAGCTTATTGACTAGTTTTGCTAGACATATGATTAACCGCAAGTCTGTATTATTTGATCCTTTTAATATTCATGAAAAATTTGTCCTGAATAAAAATATCAATGTGTGCATTTGTAAATCCATGTATCTTGTTCAATTCAAATTTTATGCTACTACAACTGTCATATCCTCTCTTCATTTATTTAATTCTCTATTAATTTTATTATTAATTATTATTATTATTTTTTTTTTTTCATTATTTTTTCTTTTTTTCCAGACCTTGTCTGTGGAGTGGGCCCAGGATGGTGTTCGTATCAATGCGGTGGCCCCAGGCAGCAACATCTACTCTCCTACAGCTGCAAACAACTATAATGACCCAACGATATTTGACAGAGCACGAGGAGGGATTCCAATGAAGAGACTTGGTTCACCACAGGAAGTAAGGATCATAGCTGACCAAGAATTTCCCATTCCTTCCAGCTACTCCCAGTTTTCTAGAATATGGCTTGAAATTGACACATACTGTACATTCATTTACTAGGCTCTCATCAACTGAAATTGACACATTATACTGTATAAGAATTCTGCTTTTATCACTTTCCCTTTTGGTTATTATGGATATGGATTGGATACCTAACTACCAGTATGTACGGAAGTTGTGTTTTTAGTTACCAGTTGTTTAATGAGTGGTGTAGCGTATTTACCAAGGATATATTCATCAGGTGTCGAGTGCAGTGTGTTTCCTGTTGTCACCAGCGGCTGCCTTCATAACTGGAGAAACACTCAAGGTTGATGGTGGCTCCAGTCTCTATTCTTACCTTATGTGGCAGATACCTGGTGTGTTTCTTATATTGTTATTTTTCATTCATCATACTTTAATCTGATGGCCTTAAAATATATCTTATCCTTTAACTCTGATTAATGAAATTTTCTGGTAGTTTTAAGGGGAAAAAAATGCCATAATAATCTTACTAATGACTCCAATTATATTACAGTACTAACTCTTTGTCATTTTCTTCAACAGAGCACAATAAACTGCCAGCTTACTCCTGGACCAACAAAACTCCAACAGATGAGGAGGAGGATCCACC
Source organism: Petrolisthes cinctipes (assembly GCA_033782935.1). Classification (NCBI taxonomy): domain Eukaryota; kingdom Metazoa; phylum Arthropoda; class Malacostraca; order Decapoda; family Porcellanidae; genus Petrolisthes; species Petrolisthes cinctipes. Next base: position 68,924 of record JAWQEG010007571.1, read on the forward strand.
TAAATCCAAGTTGTAGCAAGTGTGAATTCAGTTGGAAGTAAAAGCGAGTGACCTGGTGTTAGATCTTATGACAGTATGTTTATACAGTTGCCCACACATGAAGCTGGTATGCCTCGCTTCTTGTGAGGTAGCTACATCAGGAAGGAAAGTGAGCAAAAGTTAGTTTGTTGACAGGCAGACAGTAATAATATTTTACTGTCTGCATGTCAACAAACTACATATTTTGTTCACTTTCCTTCCCTTTGTAGCTACCTCACAAGTAACGAGCCCCACCAGCTTCATGTGTGGGCAACTGTACATGGTGTCAGATCATGTTTTATTCTCAAGATGAGTTAACTTTTGCCATCCAATACAGACTCTTTATGGGATACCTTTATGGGTGGTTGCAGGGTACTCTAAGTGTGGGATATAAGTGGTGATGTGATTGTTATGTCAAAGTTGAATATGGGATAATAGATATTCTGTATTGTCACTGTGATACAGGTTTCATTTAGATAAGTGTATATAATAGAATAATATAGTAAAAAAAAAAATGTCTCCAGTATTTTCTACTGAAGTAGAGACTGAAACATTTTGGAACATAATTTCATTATGCGATCAGTCATCCCTCAGATTTATAATTATAAAGTGTAGAATATTGCAAGTCAAGAAAGTGTGGAATGTTTATACAAAGGAGTTTTGTCTATTCCTTTACTTACTATTTGTAGAGTTTTCATGACATGTAATTTACAGCACAGATTTATATTTTTTAATTGTACCATACCTTTCGAAGTTACTGTAGTATTAATAAAAGCCTAAAAAGTTATTTAAGGTATTATTTAACAGTTGCCTGTGATATACTGAAATGAGTTACAGGAACTGTGGACATTTCAAAATGAAGACAGCCTACAATTGTTTTTTAACAAAGAATGTATCCAAATATGTTGAGTACAGTACAAATACTTCATTACATAAAGTGTGAAAGGGAGGTAGGGAGAAACTTACAATAATGGTGAAACTGTGAGAATGAATGGCAAGAAGACATCCATATAACTTACCAGGCACCTATCATACTCTCACACAATGCTAGATATCCAT